>MU628237.1:0-172392 GCA_025688815.1 Aspergillus carlsbadensis
CGCGAAGTTCTAGCTATCCTCTATATATCTATGGTAAGGGTCTTACAGTAACAGTATCAAAGTCATTGCATGTATTCATTCAGTAACAGTGGCTTGGCTACAAAACCAGAGTACATCTATGGTACTCGCCAGAGAGATGCCGCTTTTATTCCGGTGGATGCCAAGAATCAATGGTGGAGACCACGAAAGTAAACACCAGCTTCAGACGCCTTTTTCATGCTTCGCAGGGATACAGTAGCCACACCACCCACACGAAGCCCTATCAAACCCCTCCTCCTCGCGCGTTAGGTAGTCACCAGTTTCTCGTTCACCCTCGTCTTCAAGAACGCAGGCACCGACTCTGACCCTCTTCTTGGTAATTTGTTTCATCCTTCCTCCGATTCCAATAATCTCCTGCCTTAGGTATCCTGTTTCTTCTCCTTCGGGATCTTCCCATTTATGGTTGTGGGACCCAGCATGCGCCTGGTCGAATCGATGACCAAAGTGGTAGCCGTACTCGGGAGGGCTGTTTGCCATAGACTCATCAGCCTCACATTCTACCTCTAGCTCAATCTCCTGGGCCGCGAGGCAGTTTTCTCCGCGTCCACACTTGACTCCCTGGCAGCCCTCGCCAATTCCTGTTCCGAGCCCGCCGAGGTATGTGCTGTATCGTGTCCTCCATGTCCAGACCCTACGATATGTGGTGTCATTTCTGCATAGCTTTTGTCCGCACTGGGTACAGAGCCAAATAACATCTTGACAGGTACATATATTGCGGACGGCCATGGCAGACCTGTTGGGATTGGAAAGACTTGAAGAGGGCGGAGCAAGAAATGAGGACACGAGCTTGTCTAGGGGCGCCTTGCGACAAGTGGTACAAAGTCGACGAATGCGGTTCTTCAAGGTCGCGCTGTTTGGAGGTTTGGCCGTGCAATTCTAGATCTGTCAGCATACGTCCGCAGTTGGAACGAATTATCCGATGACAGACCCGGCAGATGAATCTTGAGCAACCTCGGCATTCTGCAACCATATCCCTAGCGCACTTGGAGACCTTTCCGCTCGTGAGCTGCCCGGAGCTCATGGCACCGCGGCTCAGCAACCGAATCACGGATTTCACGCTGTCAGGAATCGCGGTGCCGCAATGAAGCATATCTGAGAGCGTCTCTATATACTCATTTTCGCAACGTAAGGTTTGCTTCGCGAGCTGCCGCCGATTAGGGGCTAGGCTCGCGTAGATTTGGCGACACGTTCCGGACAGCGCATGGAGGGTGTTGAGATCAATTGATCGGGCAAGCTCCCTGGCAATCCTGGTTTTGCGAGTTAGCAAACTCGGGGGGAACCAGGCACGAGTGTCTTGGCTCAAAGCGATTCATACGGATAGCAGCTTAGAGCAGCTGAAAACCCATTCGCGAGGTGTGGCTCATCCTCATCCGATGTGTCTGGGGTTCCCGAGGACTCTTCGGCAGAGGTTTCTTCTCTGTTCGGTACGCTTGTTATATCAAATCCGACACTCATTTTCGAGAACACCGGCTTTCCGGGTTCTACATAGGAGTGCTGGTCCAAGCCTTTGGAAAGGCCATGACTCCCTGGCGTGTCGTGGGCATAGTCAATGAAGACCACCATCTTGTAGGCTGGCGAAGCTCGAAAGAGGTAAATGAGGACCAAGGCGTATTAGTTGATCTCGATCAAGAAGCGCAGGTTGCCGATTTGAAATCTGGACGCAAAGTATAAAGTTAGCACGCTGAATTTCTTCTCTCGGCAATGTACAACAGCCGATAAAACCCAGAGAGGGACAACACAAAGGACGAGAGCACAACATGGGAACGGACCAGCGGTAAGAGAGCAGGATCAATAGTTCAGCCAGGATAGCAGGACTTATAGAACAAGTACCAAGGGCAAAGCCGGGCCAGAGAAGCAGAAAAAGAACATTGAATGGGCTCCAGGTCAAGAGACGGGCAGGTCCATAGCTCCTCAAGTATAAGACCAACCGGTGTATACGACAGAAGGTGCCTTCGTCGGATGATACGGGTGTTGAAGCTTCCAGACTCGCTCCTCCGAAGAACGGAGCGGGGTGGAGCACTGAAGCTCGTCCTTGTCTCGCGAGCCGTTACGAGGCGGTTCGCCCTGGCGATTCAGGAAGCTCTTTCCTTCCCCGGTCCCACCGAGATGAGAAAAAATCTGATAAGATCTGTTGCGGGTTCGGAAGAGCCGGCGTTGGTCAGGGGCTGAACTTTGAAGTTGAGGTTCCAAGTTGTCGTGTCCATGACTCCTCATGGATTAGCTGCAAGCCACGCGAACTAGGATCACGCGTCATACCCCAGCGAAAAGTGGCTAACTCAATGAGGAAGGTCCGTCGACCCCTCATTCACGTGACGTATATCGCAATTACTTGGAGATGGTCACATGACAGCAATCGTGGGGATATGGAGGGGCAATGAAATTGTACGACGAGAGCCAAGTGCCAAGAATGCTTCATTGACTCGCCTGAGAGCTGTATACCTGTCTTGTATACAGGCGAACTGCTATTGTCGTCGTTGCTGGCTCGATTGCAGTGTGTTCGGTCTGTTCGGTGTCTTCCGACTCCGTTCGTCCATCACGAACTGACCCATCGTCAACCCCACAAGATACCAGAGCCGAGGGAGTTGGGGTAGCCAAATCCGCCAATTTATAAGAGATACTCCCCTTTGGTCTGATCGCCTTCTCAGCAGTGGCCATTACTATTCTTTCTCCTCTTGACACCCTCCACGCCAAGAACCATGCCCCTTAACTCCCGAGCTGTCTACTCCCGACAGAACCCCGACTTCGCGCCCTTTGCAAGTCGAAGGAGCACTGTACATAGCAGCAATGGTATTGTCACTTGTACACAGCCTCTCGCGGCGGCTGCGGGACAGAAGATTCTGAATGAAGGTGGAAATGCCGCGGTACGTTGTTCCCCACGATATCAAGTTGAAGTACTAATAAGACACAGGATGCGGCAGTTGCCGTTGGTAAGTACGAATGTCAGTGCAAGCAACACAAACGTATTTCTAACAAATGAATAGCTGCGGCACTAAATGTCACAGAGCCCTCATCCACCGGAATCGGAGGCGACTGCTTCGCCTTGTACTATGACGCCGAGACGAAGAAGATCCATTCTCTCAACGGTTCTGGTCGATATCCTGCGAATGTGACGCTTGAGGAAATCCGCGCGGATCTCAAGGCTGGTCCTGATGATGTTGGCGGTATCCCCATGCACAGTGTCCTTGCGGTCACAGTCCCCGGCGCTGCTGCAGGGTGGGTTGACACAGTAGATAAGTTTGGCAGTGGGAAGGTCTCCCTGGAGCAGATTCTCGCCCCGGCGATTGAGCTTGCAGAGGAGGGCTTTCCTGTCTCTGAACTGTCTGGTTACTTTGTAAGTGGCCATTCCGCGAATCGCATGGTCTGATACTAATACCATACAGTGGGAAGAAAGCGAACCCCTTCTTCGCAAAGCTTCACCCAACTTCCGTGAGATCCTCAAGAAGGACCCTAGCGCTATCGACGGCGCCCGCCCGCCTCTTGCCGGCGAAATCATGAAAAACCCCAACATGGCACAGACCTTCCGGGCCCTCGCAGCCGAAGGCAAAAAAGGCTTCTACGAAGGCCGCGTGGCGCAAGAAATTGTCAAGGTTATCCAAGAACTCGGCGGCTACATGACTCTCGAGGATCTCAAGTACCACGCCGAAACAGGAACGCAAGAAACAGAAGCCATTTCGCTCAAATTCAGCGGCCAGGACATCACGGGTAAACAACAGGCCGGTACAGATGGCGACCAGCCGAATCAGGGCGTCGAAATCTGGGAACACCCGCCCAATGGGCAGGGGATCGTAGCCCTAATGGCTTTGGGCATCCTGCAGGAGCTCGAAAAGACGGGTAAAATCCCCTCGTTCACGGAAGAGCAGCACAACTCTGCTGAATACCTGCACGCTATCATCGAGTCTCTCCGGATCGCCTTCGCCGATGCCTCATGGTGGGTCACAGACCCGGACGTCGAGAACGTACCTACAAAGGACCTCCTCACCCCAGCTTACCTCGCCGAACGGGCCAAACTCTTCGACCCGACAAAAGCCTCCGACATCCTCGGCCACGGCAGCCCCGCGCACAACCACTCCGATACGGTCTATTTTGCCGTAACCGACAAGTATGGAAACGGAATCTCCTTCATCAACAGCAACTACGCGGGCTTCGGCTCCGGGATAATCCCGCGAGGCTGCGGCTTCACGCTCCAAAATCGAGGAGCCAACTTTTCCTTGACTGCAGACCACCCTAACGTCCTCGCTCCACGCAAGAGACCCTACCACACCATCATCCCGGCAATGATCACAAACGTCTCCGACGGCTCGCTGCACTCTGTGTACGGCGTCATGGGCGGCTTCATGCAGCCGCAG
The DNA here is from genome assembly GCA_025688815.1 of Aspergillus carlsbadensis. Taxonomy (NCBI): domain Eukaryota; kingdom Fungi; phylum Ascomycota; class Eurotiomycetes; order Eurotiales; family Aspergillaceae; genus Aspergillus; species Aspergillus carlsbadensis. The sequence goes on from MU628237.1 coordinate 4,386, forward strand.
GGCCACGTGCAAGTGCTGCTAAACATGCTTGCCTTCAATTACCATCCTCAGTCGGCTTTGGACGCGCCGCGCGTGTGTATTGCGGCGGGGAATGCGGAGCTGGGCAAGGCACTAGACCGCACGGTTTATGTTGAGGAAGGGGTTAGTGAGGGGGCCGTGGAGGGGCTGCGGAAGCTGGGACACAAGGTTAAGGTGTTGACCGGGTGGGAGAGGGGGATGTTTGGTCGGGGCCAGATTATTCGCGTACATTATGATGAGGGGAGGTTGGTGTATTCTGCTGGATCAGACTTGCGCGGAGATGGGATGGCGATTCCGGTTGTTTGATTGCAAGTTGGTTTGAGGGAGTTACTGGTAGGGGCGGAGGGAACAGAGATGGAATGTTTGGAACGATTGGTTTGAGATAGGATTTATCCAGTAGGGTAGAAGCAATAGCACTCTCGATGAGATGAACTTGAGGGCAAACGTTTGCATCCACGTTTGCCGCGATAGAAACTCGGCCATAAATATACAACAGTAGGTGTATCAGTCGATGCAACCAGAAAAGGAATCTAGCATGAACCCCTAGCCCCAGCAAACCAGCAAGAAGCAAAGACGCCCGCACGCCCGCACGCCATAGACCCCAGTCTTGACGCACCGTTATGCAAAGAAGATCACGGAAAGATGAAACGGATGAGAGAAGAGAAATTGGGGTATAAGATTCGTAAGTCAACAACCTCGCGTACATCCAAAGCGCATGTAGTATCACAGGACTCGAGATAACTGAACCTTGACAGCCTTGAACAACCTACCTAACCAAGCCTTCTGGGTAGTGTATGCCAGAAAAAAAAAGAGAAAAAAAAAATAACAAATAAAAAACGCCATGAAGCCTAGCCGTAAAATCGTTCAAAACTTCTATAGTCCGGTTCTGGTAAAAAAAAAGGAAAGAAGAAGAAGGGGAAAATAGAGTAAGAGAAGAAAAAAAAAATCATGATTATAAATCGTTTCTTGAAAAGGTGAATCGACGCATCATTGCCGGGCACTCGCTTGGTGTTGTTTCAAGGTGTTTTGTTTTTTTGTTCTTCCTCCTCCTGCCAGCCTGGCCACCAGCACCGATGGTTCGATCGAGTGTTCTCTGCATGAGCGCTGCTGCTCTTACCATTTCAGGTGGTCCGTGGGGTATGACAAGGCTGCAGCCCTGAGTTCGTGTAACTTGGCCCATCCGAGATTTCGCTTCGCTCCATGCGGTGAGATTTCATGGGCGCGGGCATGGGCGTGGCCAGGTGGTGGGCGTGGGCTTTTTTGCTTTTAATAGATTGTCGGAATTCGTGCCATTGGTTCGCTCTCGGTTCGATGCGCGTTCGTGTGTAGATCGTTTCGGCGAAGCAGTCCGAAGTAAAATTTTAGCCGAGAAATGTGATTGGGGTGCATGCAATTATTTCGTTATTAGGTTTCGAAGGGGGAGTTTAAAATAAAATCACTGGGTCCAGGACCTAGGTGCGCCGGCTGCTTGGTAGGGACTCGGAGCTTGTTGCAGGAACTCGTCGCTGTAGCCCATTGGCTGTGAGATGGACCATGATTGGAGAGCCTAAGCGAACTCGTTAGCGAGGCTTCATGGGCATATTCAAAAATCTTCTTACTGGATGGATGAAATTCTGAATTGGGAGCATGTTAGGCGGGGGGGCAACACTAGGCTCGGCTCGCTCCCAGTCGAGATTCGCATGCATTGGGGCGGGCGATGATGTCAATTCCGAATCGATGACGGGGTCTGGGTATGAATCGACAAGACCTGGGGAAGTGGAGGAGATAGAGGAGCCGGAGTACGATGGAACGGAGTAGGTTGTGCCGTCCGAGGACGGAGACGGGCAGGCCTCTGGCGTTGAATAGAATCGAGAGTCTTCCACGGGCTCTTGAACCTGAGGGCCGGGGAGCACGTGGATCTGTTGCTCTGGGTTCTCCATTGGGTTCCATAGTAGGCCGTCAACGGCGAGATCGGGATGGATCGCTGGCGCCTTGATTGACATCGGGGGCTGCGTCACGGCGAGGTACGGTGCGGGCGTTACCATGGTGTATCTGGGGATGTACTGCTCGGAGGAATCTCTAGCAGACGCGTGGCGTTCCCACCGCGCTGAAGTCTCCATTTGAGCTTCGAGATCGCTGCAACCGACAGTTAGCTTTGATACGCAGATGGCGCGTAGTAGACGTACTGTCGCTCCATGTGGCGCGTGAGCAAGTCGGCACGGTGGAATGATTTCTTGCAGCCAGTCTGGGTGCATCGGTAGAGAGCTTCCGGGTTGTGGTTCAACTCATGGCGTCTGCAATAAGAGTTAGTATAAACGATAAAGCGTAATGGCAGCAATGAGGCAGTAATCACCTTCTATGCTCAGCTCGCGTAAAGACCTAACGGCTGTTAGTGAGAGCTCAATGCGTACATACGATACAGTGAGGCATACCTTGTTGCATCCAGGAAACTCGCAAGCGTGAACGCGCTTGCCCTTCTTCGCTTTGCTAATACGATGGGTGGTAGGAGTGTAGGTGATGGGGAGAGGGATCTCCGCGGGAGCGGTAGTGCGAGGCATGATGTTAAGCTAGTCTCAGTACCAACAAGAGGGGGAGGTGAGCAAAGCTTAAGAGCTTGGTAGCGTCAGGCAGGGTGATCTTTGGTGAAATATCAAGAGAGAATTCAAGAAGAGCGTTGAGGGTGGAGTGATCGGAAGGATCGAAGGATTGGCGATTGGGTCCAAGATATAGTTTTGGGACAGCTTGAAGAAGATCCCATTGAATGGCCAGCGGCCTCGTGCTTGTCAGGGACGGCAAGGACAGGCAAGGACAAGCTGCAGGAGGTCTGTGGAGACAGGATGAGATGAGGGAGTGAGTGGCAGGATACTAAGGTGGGCTGTGTGAAGCAGGACTAGCGAAGATCAGATACAGGTGGTGAAGTCAGACTGCTGGGCATGGATCAGGATGGGACGAAAAAAGAAACAAGAGATTTTGAAACAGCCGGAATGGTGGCAGTACTGTATCTCGAGGGCAAGAGGTGCGATATCAACGGGCCTTGGTATACCCAGGGTCGAGTAAGACGATGCAGCTTGACTTGGGGGAGGATGGAAAGGAATGCTAGCCAGGCGCCGGCCACTTGGATATAACGATAATAATAAGATTGTCCATGAAGAAAGCGTGCAGTCCCAAGCAGTGCCTGGTCCATCAGCATGCAGAGTGATCGTCAGAGGGCAGGCTACAGCCACCCAGACTACTGACACTACGACGGGACGGGGTCGGCAGAATCGTGGTTAATTGACCAAAAAAAGTGATGAAATTAAAGGAAGCTTCAGACTGCACAGCACGAACCAGCCAATTGTCCGTCTCGGCCGGTGCGGCTGAGGCGCAATCAAAGACGGGGAAGCAAAAAGGCGCACGTCTTGTATGGAGAATTATTTTTAATTACTTCCCACGCTACTGGTGTCTGGACAGGGGTCTCCCAACCAAGCAGGAATTTGGCTCCAACGGCTGTCTGTTGGTTTTTGCTGGCGACTCATTTGTCCGTTAGTGCACGCGCGCTGTTGGGTCCGGCGCCGTAAGATCTAGCCGGTTTCGGCTCTGTCTGGGCGACACGGTGGGTTGCACAACCCCACGAGGCCGCCCTTCCCACGAGACGACGACAAGAGGGTCGGAATTCCAAATCAGCAGTTCACAAGCGTCGGGGCCTGCTGCAAGGGAGAAAAGGTGCGGCGGTTTTCTGGGGACGGGGGAGCATGGGAACATGGGAATGGAAATGGAATTCCAGATTGCGAACCCTGGTTGAGCAGCGAGTTGGAGAACTGTTGGTTGAACGAGGCAGCTCATTGGCCCTCCACGGAGCTGGGGCAGACACTCGTAAATTATGAGAGAATGGGCGCTAACAGCTGGCAAGAGAGGTTCATTGGCCTGAGCGACCACCGAGTGGGCGCCGGCGCGCCGGGGAGAAGGGCGAGCGACGTTAAGGCTTGGGCGTTAGTCCCTCCCGGCTCTTAGTCTGGACTCTCTGGAGAGGGTTATCAACAAACACTGCCTTCACAGGATGGCGATGCGGCCTAAGAATAACAACCACGAGCCTTATGCAAGGGAACCGGCAGTCGGCAGGGCACGCAGAGCAAGCCGAGCAGCATAGCTTGGATTCACAGCCTGAAGGCTTCTAATTCTGTACCTCGATGATGTATGTCTCTTGGAGTCTGGCAAGAAGCAGCGTGCCAGACTCCAGAGTCGACTCGCTGGTCGATCGGAAAGAACGGAAGCGGGTCAGCCTTCTTGGCAGGCAGACTCGCGATCGGCCAGATTCTCCGATCCCTCCAGAACCGCTCCATCGCCATGGCTCAGGCGACAATTGGCACCTCGCTCGCGATTCCGACGAGACTTAGCATCAGAGGCAGAATACGGGATAAGCACTCTACATCCTTCATTGACAGTTCCTGCAGTATCTCCTCTCTACAACTGCAAGCAGGTACAAGTTGGCGAGTCCTCTTCGTCGAGGCTCGACAGAGAGTTCGTACCAAACTTTCTTTCTCTGTTAAATTGTTAATTCTTCGGAGTCGCCATCCGAAGTTTCTCCTTGGACGCTGGAACCGACAGCCAGCAGCCACGACTCACCAGTGAGCACTGACAGTCCTGTGGGTCGGCGACTTGGACCATGCCTCGTACGTTGTACCATGCCATCATGATTCTTGACCTTCCCTCGTTCAAGACTCAAGTTGATTTCAATTTCACCTCAACTTGGACCAGAAACTTGAAAGCAACACTGGCAGGACTGCCAAGGATGACCCTGCCTCCAGAATTCAGATCATGGATCTCATCAGTCTTTCATCCTCTCTCCCAACTGCAGGCCCAGTTTCCATCGACCTTCCATCAGCTTTCGAAATCTGATCCGCCTCCCTTGATGGAGGATTGGAGGTTTCTTACTCTCGCATCTGCTTTCTTTTTCCGGAATCCCCGGAGCGAGCAAAAAGCAACGGTCGGCGTCTCATTATTCTCCATCTTCAGACCCAACCTTTTTTGAGGCAAGCCTAAGCCAAGACTGTTTGACCCCTTTCTGGGGAAACTTTTCCGGAAGCTCCCATGTCATGGTTCTCTCCACCATCTGGCCGCCAGGCCGATCCATACCTCACTGGCTCTGCTCTCCAAATGCCCAGCGCCCGCCTTGGAGCCTTCCAAACTTCCAAAGACTATACTACCTTGTGCAGGCCCGCGGAAAAAACCGGCGATGCCCGGACCTCTCCTCTCCACTGTAGAATACTCAACAGCTAGCTGGAATATCCAAACTCAATCTTCATCGCAGATCGGGCCTCTCTCATAGCGGTGCCGCCATTGTGACAACAACCGGTATCCGAATACCAAGAAGGCTTCCGCGATCCACTCTCAGCCACAAGTTTTACAAGCCGATTACAGAGCAACTGCAATGCGTCATTAAAACCTCATCTAAAACAATCTTATTTGGCAGTCTGTCTCTTTACTCCGTAGTTTGGCTCTTCGAGGCTCCGAGCCCCAGCGGTCGGACGGTCCAGAGTATAGCCCGCAGCCCGCTTGGCCTTCAGCCAGTCCGACCTTCTCCGAGCACTTCAGAGTTTGATGATCGGCTCCAGCAATAATAATCATGGCCGGGGCATTTGATGTGCTGTCACGTGGAAAACTGCAAGGATCGAAACCTGCAAGTCACCAATGAGAAGGCCAGGCCAAACTTCTTCCCTTTGCTTTTGTTGAACAGGGATTATCCCCCTTTACTCTCCCTTTCTGATGTGATAATGGATAGCGAGAAGGCCTCTGTCGTGGGCACTGGGCAGGTATCATCTCAACGAGCCGCGACAGTCGAGCTTCTGACGGCGAAGCCCAAGTTTGAGATCAGTCACGACTCTGGGGCAGCCGCGAAGCTAGGACATCAGAATGCAGCACGATCCGAAACAAATCTCCCCGTTCGTTTGCTGACAATCCATGTGCCATGATTTTCCTTCGCCATCAACTTGGTCGCGGTGGGCGCCACCGTGCGAAATAACAACAGTTCTCCCTAGCGAAGACATTGTATGATTAACGCTCTCGCGGCGTGGCCATGCGACACCTATAATCCCTGCCAAGTGCCAAATAGTTGCCATGAGGGAACAAAACTCGTGGGAAATAATCATCTGCCAGCATTTTTGGAGGATACATGGAATGCAAGTCCAACAACCTGGTCATGCACGCACACACACTAACCCCTCCTGGATCAATGCATATCCAACACTCAGTTTCAATTGCAATTGGTCTGTTTAAGCGAAGTTGGAGATCATCCCTCCTTCCTTCATAGCATGCCAGCTATATGCTTCGTCGGGATATCCCTCCCTTTGTTGAGCTGCAGAAAACATGGCCGCAGCAGTTATTCTTATCTTCTGGCTAACCAGGTATAGACGTGCTGTGCTTAACACACAAGATTATTGGAATACTATGTTTTGCAAGTGCCATCTGGCACTTCCCTCAAGTAATGCGGCTTCGAGGTCGTCGGGACGTCCTCGCGCGCCATTCCAACGTAGCCAGAGCCTCGAAGTCAAAGCGCCCAACCCGCAGATTACTATCGTACCATAATTGGAGGGGACAAAAAAGCGATGCTTCAGAAGTTCCGAAACGACTTGCAGCAACACTCAGTGGAACCCGATCATTTCGATATGTAGTTTCGAGCTTCGACAGATTCAGATTCCAGGCTGATACTAGCGCATGGGATGGATGGACTCCCGATGGAGATTGCTAAACAGTGAGGCGAACAATCCGATTCGACCGCCGACAGACAACGTTGTATTACGTTGGCCGATCACTGGAAGGATTGATATCACGCTCATCTGCAGTGCTGATGCAGGTCAAGAGACTCGAGAGTCAGGCGACGAAGATCATCTCACGAAACTCAACGAGTTTTTTTAGTGAGGGGCTCTTCCACTGATTCGAGCTCTCACAGCCGCCTTGCGACAAGAATAGATTTACTGTTGGTCTCATCACAGCATGGCCATGCAGGCATGCAAGGGTCGCAAGAACCTGAAACACACTTGGCCTCATGGAGATCCTGATCCATGTGCTGCGCCCTGCAGTTAAGCTTCCAGATCAAACACAACTGAATCTGCCTTGCCTCAGGCGCACCCGGGCCTGCTTATGTAACGCGCATTGCTTGCTTGACTCAAGCGTCACTCGAGTCTCGAGTCCTCGACGCTCAACATCAGAAGTCAGATCAACTGCGTTTGACTCGTGACCCCAGTGTGGGAGCTCCAAACCCTGATTGGTGGACATGGAATTCCATTCGAATCAGCATCTTCCAAGGTTTCTTGTCCAGCGTCCCTGATCGCCTTTTGCCATGTCACAATTTCAGGGCCCAGGCGTTCAGGTTCCGGCCTAACGCGTGGGACATTTGAGAGCTCGGGTTCCAGTTGTAACTTATCCCTTGTTCCTCAAAATGTCCGAGTCCTCGCGCGTTTTTGCGAACTTCATCGCATGCTCCACCTGTGGGGATGTCAATTAGAGGTGGGACGGAACCGCATCTTGAGCTCCTGATTCGAAACCTCCACCCGGATCATTGGCCGCTGGCCTGGCCAGAGTCACCAGGCACTGCAGTATTTTCCAGCTCAAAGAGCCCGTTTCAAGCTGCGCTACGCTAAACTCAGACTAAACCTTTCTAACTCATCAGATTATTGAGCGGCCAGGGCTGACTTCTGATGATTGGACTTGGAGGTGCTGGGCGCTGGAGCATCCAGTGCTTCCAGAGCTTCTTGTGCTCCGGAAGAGACTCCCAGGCTCCAGGCTCCAGGCCCACTCGCTGAACAAGATTCAAGCTATACGTTCAGACTAAAAATCATCGGGTGCCCGTTGTCGGTCAATTGATCGGCACAAATGAGAGCGAATCGGTATCAAACTAAGCGGAACCGGTGCAAGCCGGTTAATAAGGTTGGTCTGATCCGTCAGCTCTGTGAGACCCACCTCGCGAGACTTGCAAGAACTCGACAAATGAAGATTCGCCACAGCCGAGTTGACAATTTGCTCGCTTCTTGGTGACTCTTCGGGATCTGAACAAGCGAGGTGACACCGAGAGACAGACTCTAGTCCCTTTTGAAGACGGAACTTGGAATCCTCTCCCCGGCCCCGTTCTCTTCAGACACCAGTGTCGGTTTGACATTGTTCAACGTAAAAGAACACCGCAATGGGGCCTCCGATGTCTTAATCCGCTGCTCGAACTTACAGACGACATTTTATGGAGGAAGGGCGTCTGGCTTTCGAGCTCGGATTATCATTAAACTCAGGGTCGCTTTGATCTCGACCTTTGGTGGACTGTGGGGTCTTCCAGGCTCCCAAGTCCAGGTCACTGAGACCGTGAAGAGGCTCTTCAGAAATATTGCGGCCTTGACCAGGCAGATAACGAGCTTCCTGCCGATTTGGGCACTGGGCGCCTGATATCCTGCAGGTGGGGGGAACGTTTGTTGTGTTCACTGTTGGATAATAATGCCTGTCGCCTGGGATGGCCATCGTCTGGAGCCAGCAATTTCAGGAAGCCCAGATGGCAAAGCTTGACTCCACATATTATTTCTATTATTGCCTGCTCATGTGTCTCTTGATGCCGAGCCTTCTTCTTCAACTGCAGATCATCCACAGTCTGGAATCCATGGATCAGCAGCCGCAGGACGGAGTTAAGAAGCACTCTGTATCTCGGCGTCATCCGCCATCCCCAAGTGGCATTCAGGTTTTCAACCTCCTTACCCCAATACAAATTCCTCACATTGCATTGAAATATCCTCAAAACCTTACCATGTTCCCGGGACTTGGCCTCCGCCACGGCTACAAGTTACAACCGCTAACGGAGATTTCGAAGGATTCCAGCCCCGTCAGACTATCATGCACCTCCTTGCTCCCTTGATGCATGGCAGATACCCGCTCAGGGAGATTGTGGTGTTACTTCTGACATATGCTGCTCTTCAGGGGAGCTTAACGCTAAGCACGATGCATACAACACGTGCTCTTTGCCAATTACTCTGCTCCGTCCGCAGATGCAGAGGGGTACTTTCCCATAAGTGCATGCCGGAGAACCAACGACACGCGGGTTAATGGACCATAATTTACTCATAATCTCGATATGGTCTACCAATAAAATTTTGCCACCGCGAATCTGACGGCGCGTTGGGACCATCCCCACGAAATGGCGTTGGACTATCATACCCCGTTCCTAGCGATAGCGACTATGTTGTAGTCACAACGCAGGCCTGGAGGAACGGGTGACGATTTTCGTTGCCTATCAGCAAGGTCAATTTAGAGTCACATCCGCTCAATCCTTCAGGACTTTAGCAATCAAGCCCGTGTTTTCAATCGATGTTGCAGAAATCATTGCTCAAGTCACTTGGCCATACTATCCAATGAGATAACGAGATTCACCAACAACAACCAACAACAACCAACAAGCCGGCTTGCCAACCAACACTTGCGCTTGGAGTGACGTATATGTGTCGGGTTTTCTGCATTCTCCATGGTCATCGCCAACCAGTTCAGTCTCACTTCCCCGGACATTCGACCTCTGAAGACGTCACAGACTGCACGTGGAAGAATAAGTCTATCATTTGCTATGCGCATAATGCTCTTGTCTTCGGAGACTATGCCGATACACTGCACCCTGCACAGCTTTAAAATGTCAAGCTGATGAGGTCAGTGGCTGCAGAACGATCAGCGTCTATCACGGTCCCCTTCACCACAACATGGAGAGAACGATCGGAGCATCGCTTTCGGATATTGCGACCCCGGACACCTTGCTTGCAGTATGGGTGACGCTATACTTCGAGTACTTGCTGCTTTATGTTCAATCCCATGACTGCTTCTGCGCGTGGTGTTTTGTCCGCAGCACCTCAACGCCAGGTAAGTACCTCGCCGTCGGGATCGCATATGACATTGGACTCTTACCTATTACCGAGAGAGATAGGCCAGGTTATGTTTATTCAAAACAATCTATCATTTCCAAGCGCGTCCCCGAGATTACCTCCTTGCAACTCTACTGCCCAGCCCCACGACCAGTTCGCTATTCACAGTGCTTCTGAAGGCATACCTTGAACGTTAACAGGGGCCACCTTGCGTGAGGATGATTGTCTTGACTATGTTACGGGACAACCAACCATATCATGCCAGTACTCCATGTTATTTCTGATATCCGCACGAAACGATATCCCTGTTGGCCCATCCATAAGTGAGGGACAGCCGCCAAATGAGTGTCAAGCCTCTGGCACTCTCTTGGTGTGTACGACAGCACATACACAATCAGCCTAAACACGAAAACGAGAGGCCGTGTGTGAGCTTTGAACGACATAGGCTACATATATCTGCTTAGACATCAACGTTTTCGCCGCCGGACACCTCGCCGATGCCAGAGCGCACTACAACTTACACCAAGACTCTGATAGCTGAGCATTTCGCCTGCCTTTAGGACTGTTCACCGGTTGGAGGCTCGGTTCCTGCAGTTCTGGGTAACATGGGTAGAACAAGGTCTCGACTTTCTCCTACTAATCTCTAATCTTGATATCCTCCCCTGCCAGCTACTAAGTTGGAACAGTAAAGCTAGCCGCGAAGAAGACCACCCTCAAAGAGTCTAGCTACACGCAGCACCAAACCCAGAGCACCTGTGGCTGCCTCCAGAAATTGAATTTGAGCTATTAACCCTACTAATCCAGACTGTCCCATCAAGTGAAACGACTATCAGGTCTCTTCGTATCCCCATCAAGACATCCACACCCACTTTATATTTCAGCATCATACCAGGCATACCACTCTATCATTTCATAGCCTAGCAAGAAGCCTATATATATCTATATCTATATCTATATGAAAAACTCCTTCATGTGACCCTTGCATTTCACACTCTCTCAACCGCAAAGTATATATGTTGTTTGGGCATACTCCTCGGGTGCCAATCCCATTTAGGGATGGCAGGGAAAGGCCCAGAAACAGCACAAGCTCCCATCTTGACGTAGAGCACGAAGCGCTCCTTACTCTTCTTGCCTGTGTCCTCTTGCATGATAGCCGCAAACCTAGTAAACAGCCATGTATGACTTTACCGCATGCGTTGATCAATGTGCACTTTGTCTGGTCTGGCGTGCAGAAGATTACACGGATATGTCGATATGGTGGTTTCATGGTACTTTATATCTACTTTCCCATTCTTGGGCATATCTGCCCTTCTACAGTGGCGGCAAACATGTATATTAATAAATGTAGATGTTTATATCAATGCAAGCGCACGCTGCAGCCTGAAGCGTCCATAGGATGAACCAGGAACAGAGAGAGAGAGAGAGCCGAAGATTATCCATACTACTGTACATTCTGCACTGTGCCGTTCCTGGAAAGACCCGAGCTCAAGCCAAGCAGTGCGCTGGTTGAAACCATTTATTAAGGAGGGCTCTGACTTATGGATGTGGGTAGAGCCATAGGTAGAAGGTTATATACAGTTAATAATCTGAAGATGACAACCCTGGATAGATTAGCTACGCAGTTCGTGGCAAGGGTGCATAAGAGTTACAGCGGAATAAGTTCTATGTAGGGTTGTGTGAAGATTTATTTGGTTGCAGATAATGATTTAAGATGGTGTGAGGCAGTTCTATGAATACTCGGTGGATTAATGTATGAGTTATATATTTTCATGATAGGATCCCTCGAAAGCCCCGAGCAGTCAGTAATCAAGAGGAGTGTATAACCCCATGGAACCTTGACGTTTTGTTCTGGACGTATACATGGAGTGTATATCTCTGACTACCATGCAAGATAATTGAAGTCCGGTATTTAAAAGTGGGTAAATCGCTGGATATCCGACGATGAATCTGTAGTTCAGATAAACTGCTGTCGTGGATCAGGTATAGTTCTTACGAGATCCATACGCGGAGAAACATTCATCGGCATCATGACGGTGGGCTTAATGGCGCCATTGCTTGCGGTGCTGCCTTAGACTTTTTCTGGTTACGATGGCATGGATACAACACGAGTTCAGAGGTAAATGAGCAATATCATACAGTATGAAGCAATGTGGGAAGCACAGAGGTCTGAGTCTCACTCCAAGAACACACACAGTAACGAGATGAATATGGAAATATTTTCAATTAAAAGGTCAACCCATGTCCGAACGCCTTCATATTGAGATACTCATCGTATTCCAGGTGAGGTGTCGTTCATGAAGCAAGGCCTATAATACTCAAAGAGTATAGGTGGAGGATGTCCTTATTGACGTTGGTCTAGCGAGGGAAGACCACGGAATGGGTGACATTTCGAGGCTGCTGGATCCGACAAGTTCCGTCAAGGAATACTAATATCTGACTGGCGAAAGCAGACCGAGTGTGAGAAAAGTAGTAAGCAAAGCCAAGGCGTAGGTCAATCGTCATATGTCGGAGAAAGGATTTGGCGGTATACAATTTGCGGTAAGGAGCGGGGGTATCTGGTCTCTTAGTAGTGTCGATCAGGATTTGTCACCTGCAGAACTCGACGGGAGAAACCTCGGTCGTCGTCGATACTGCCATTGCTCTGGCGCCTTTGAGCCGCGAAGTCACCGTCGAAGCGAGATTCGGACATGGAATCAGAAGATGTAGGCTTGCCAAATTGCTCCACATTGCTCATGTCGCGCAATCGCCGGTCTGCAGGGTGACGGGTCTTGAAGCGGTAGAGGAAGAAACCAGCACCGGCAAGTGCAGCAAGCCCGACCACACCAATAACCACACCAGCGGCGATAGCGGCTACGTTGGGCCCGTCGTCCTTCTTATCCTTGTTGGAAGATTGCGAAGTGGGGGTGCTGGTAAAGGTTTCTACCGCCTGTTCTTCACTATCTGTGCTGGACGACGACCCGCTAGTCTGCGTTGTCGTAGAATTGCTGCTGCTCGTCGTGGTTGAGCTGCTGGTAGAGCCGCTCGAGTAGTATGAAACATTGTCTTCGAGACCAGTGAGGTAAACCGAATAAGCGCTGTTTCCGCCGCCTGTGAGGAGGTTAGCTGATATATGCGAGCGGATGCACCATGGAGCCCTTACACATGACCGCCGGCCAGGCTGCGCATGGCTTGTTGCACTTATCATCATCACTCTCCATGGTTGACTTCGCGGGTAGCTTGTTACCACAGAAGCAGTGATCCGTCTTGTACAAGCCAAAGACAGAATAGCCCTGTGCATAACATTCATTCAGGCAATATCCGTTACTCTGAAATTGGTAGCTTCCTTGATCCTCAAGGGGAGCCGAGCTGGTAAAGCAGCCGACGTATGATTCTTGTTGAGCGGCGACAGGTGAGATTCCAGCGAGAAGCATGAGGGAGCCGGCAAGGACCGAGGAGACGCCGATGGACTTCATTGTGAAAGGGATATGTCGAGAGCCGAGGTCGGTTGTTGGAAAGTAGGGTTGTATATTATTAGTCGACTATTCGAAGAGTAGGGACGACCCGCGTAACCCTATTGATCTCCGAGGCGATAGATATTCAACTGAAAGAAGGCAAGTAAGAGGAGCGAGAGGAGGAAGTTGGGAGAGCTCGGTGAAGTTTTCGTGGGAGGTTCTGGGGTGAAGCGGGATAATCGCGTGTTTCAGATGCCCCTTTCGGTCGGCAGGGAATTTGCACAGTCGCAGAGGTTCGGCAACGACGAGTTCTTACGAGAGCACTCGAGGGCCGTCGAAAGAGGTGCAACAGAGAGGCGGAGTCGGACCGTTTGATGGTAGTATCTGAGTTTGCAAAGAGGATCCTGCTTTGGGCGACCGAAGGTGAGTCCCTCAGCAAAACAATCAGGGGTAAGAAAGTCAGGAACGAGAGTGAGAAGCAGGCACCACAACAAAATGTGCAGAAACCAGGCAAGAAGAAGAATAACGAGCGTGTGTTCCCGGGTCGATTGGGGTACCTCAAGGGAGAAATGATTGGGATGAAATGGGAGAAACAGAAGCAAGCAAGCGAGCGACCGAGAGGGTTGAATGAGATGGAGTGAACCCATGATGAATCCCTTGCCTTCATCTCGACGTACCGTACCTGACCCCGTATTTTATGATGATCACCACTTTTACCATGGAGTTCCAGGCGGGACCTGACCCTGGGATGTGCAACTTTGGTAATATTTCATCCCGCGTACCACAGTTTGCTGGCCCAATCATCAGCCAAGATATTTCAGGATCGCTTCGTCTTTTCCTATCGGAGCTGCTTGGGCCGCCAGAGTGGGCTCCTCCAATCCCACCAGTCCCGCAAAAGAAGACGAAGCGAGTGCGACCCTGACGAAGCAGATTTTGAGGGGTGTTTCTTGTCTTGACGATCAATATGAACCTCGAAGCCCCTGCAGAAAACTCTCAGTTTCACCATGAGGACATTTTATTACTGCTTGGCGGCGAAGGCGATTGTCCTGGCTTTCTCGGCTGCCAGCCGTTGACCAGCAAGCGCGAGATAAAGACCTGTGTCACAATCGGAGTCCAGACGCAGCCACAAATTTCCATGTCTCATGAGTCCGAAACGCCAATTATGCAACAGAATTTGCCTCTTCAAGGTGTCACAACTGGACAGGAAGAAAGGCAAACCAACCTGATGGGCGAAAATAGGCCAATAATCAAGAGATGATGTGCACTTGACCCCAGCATCGCCCAGTGAAAGGACGCAGAATGAATGAAAGGACCGCTGCTTGATGACGATCTTCGGTTTGTGGTCACGACTCACAAGGATTATCTCTAGTAACCCTCGTCAAACTTCAAGCTTCAAAGTGACAAAGTCAGTCACATTGTGAACTCGACAATCTGCTCCATCACTCACTTGAAGAGCACGCCTTCAAGGGAAAAGGCACATTCCTTTATGTCCTGCAACTTCAAGCGAGTGGCTGGTTGTCGAGACATCTAAGTTTGCGTCATTATTTTTGTTGGTTTGTGTGGGAATCAAAGGGTCGAGTCCATGGTTTCACCCAAGCGGCCAGTCCCGTCCCACCTGTGCTGTCCCTTGGCTCAGGATAAACAAAGTCACGTGCCTCTTACTCGCCAACGAGAGGAGTCAACCCTGGCTTTCTGAACTTGGAGTTTTCAAGGTTCTTTTCGTCGCTGTCGCTTATCATCGAATAATAGTAGGCGCGGACGGCTATCTACACCCTGGTGGTCAAGTCCGGGAGTGTGCACTGTTTCATCTCTATATCTTGTACTGTTCCTAACTAGGATACCTTTACCTTGACTGAAAATTGTCTATCAAGTCGCAGGTTTTAGACATTTTGATTTTGCTATATATGCAGTCACTCATAACAAATGGAACGTGACAAACCACGACTATCCCTACCCGCAACCTCTCGTCGCCGGTACCAGAAGAGCAAACCCCCATCTTATGGAGGCCGATGTCTACACGGAGCACGAAGTTGCGATCAAGCCCTACCCAAACAACGCCAAACACAGAAGAAACATCCAAAGTATGACTGGCGGAGCTACTGTCATCGAGTCCTCGACTGAGGTCTCCTTCCATCTCCTGCGTAGCTCCGTCTTCACATCAAGTCAAACTCACAATCGACCTCTGCGCGCCCTGCATTGCCCCAGACCGCAAATATCCCAGCGTGAGTCTGTGGCTGACAACCCGTATTGAACCGACTGATCGCCTGACTCATTGCTTGAGTCAAGTGACCGAGCCCTAGGGTAGTCTTGACAGTTGACGGGTCACCCATCATTTGTCCTCGAGAATTCGAAAGAGGGCCGACCATACCTTAGGTAGAGTCTTTGTTGTCATTGCCGAATCGGAGATTGTCATCCGTGTTTACATGGATAAGCCCTAACTCGAGTCCTTGCTTCCAAGCTTCTCTCAGGATTGAGAGCTGTTGCCCTTGCAACGTTGCTCACAAGACTTCCCATGCGTTGCCTTTGACATGCTGTAAACGCAGACGGCCTTGGATAGATTTGAGATCTGGCCTGCTTATATTAGGACGCTAAGCCGGTCTATGCAGGTTTCCCAGGCCTGCGCTCTATTGTTTATCCAAAGTCTCACCCTAACTTTGTTGCCTTTTCGACAGTAGTATCTATTGCATTTTTATAAATAATAAAGACTAAATAATACACATTGATTGCAACGACTCATCCGCCTGCTCCAAAAGAATGCGCGCAGTTCATATCAGTCGTTTTCGGCCGGCTTATCTCTAGCTTCGTGTCCTCAGGGGTTGTTTTTTGCTCCAGTTCGCTCCCGTATGTATGCTCATGATACATTTCTATGAAGAAATGGACATCCTAAACAAGGAGTAGTTTGCAGGCGCTTTATGCGCCTATGGCTTCGGAATATGCAGGGTTTTGCTGACCATGAGGCACCCATGCAGAACAAAGAGCAGAACAACCGGGTGAAACTCAAGCATGGTGCCTTGAGCGACGACGCCCAGAGGTAGATCATCCAAAATCCATTCTTGCGAAACCCAGTAGGCCATAAACCCAGCAATAGACAGTGTGGTGGGAATAGGCGTGCCCTCGAAGTACTTCGACTTGCCGGTCTTGTCTTTAGGGAGAACAGCCGCTGTCACGTTGAATCGAGCCAGGCGTGTCAAGCCGCACAGGATGAAGAAGGATAGGAATAGGTGGTCGAGGGGCGTGCGAATTCCTAGAGCGAAAGCTGCCGCAGCTGGAGCCATACCGAAGGAGATCTAAAAGGCAAGCAGTTAGCTTATCCACCGCACAACGGTGTGTCTAACCTACCAAGTCTGCCAAAGAGTCTAGTTCCTGCCCCATCAATGACGACTTCTTCCTCCACCTAGCAATCCGCCCGTCCATGAAATCGAAGAAAAGCCCGAAGGGCATGAATCCAAGAGCAGCCCAAATCGCACCGTAATCATGAGGATCGCCAAGGCAATAGCGCAGGGAGGAGAAGACGGACATCACTATGAACTGGTCAGCCGTCCCGCAGGGGGGCACATAGGATTCGACAAGAACCGAACTTGCCTCCACAAAATCCTTAAGTAACAATATTAGCAATAAGCAACCTAGCCCTGGAGACATTTGGGACTTACCATTGAGCTCAGTCACTAGATCTGCCAGGTGCAGTGCCCTAAAGTATCAATGGTGGTGAGTGACTTGTTCCACAGTTTGTCAGAATCATGACGCCTAACCTGACCATGCTGAAGTGGCCCGTATCCGATGAAAGTAGCATCTTCTGCTTTTCCTGGCCTTTATATCATCGTTAGATGTTTAAACCAAATATGTCCTGCGTTTAAACGACTCTGGCTTACCTCCATCGGAAGAAGCTGGGACACCGCTGTTTGTAGACGAATTCGTGGGCATAGCTGACGTCCTTCGAGACATCCTCTTTAGAGAAAAGAGAGGGAATAATATCAAGAGGTAATTTCAGAGCCTAGAAAAAGGCTATAAGTTGTTGATGCGAAAGGTAAGAAGCAAAATAGGTTGGCAATTGCAGTCTGAAGGAGGAAGTGTTGACACTTGCACGTGCAGACTCTCACTACGTTTTCAGGCTTTGAGCAGTGCGACTAGACGTCATTGCTCGGCGGTGTTCTGCTGCGCCACTACTAGTACTAGCCACATTTAGATTCCTTCTTTCGTTCGTACTCGTATCGAGGTGCTCTATTGAATTTGCATCCCGGAAAAACTGAGATGCTACAAAATCTCAAAACGAAGATTGGTTTCTTTTGGATCGGCAAAATTAGATCGACATAAAACGGTTCCTGCAGAATCTCCCGTATTCCCATAACGCCGTAATAAGACAGGACGAGGCAAAGACAGACGAGTCTAACGACGGAAGCCTCCACGGGGCGCTCCGCGGCCACCTCCTCTTCCACCGCTACCACCACGGAAGCCAAAGCTTCCACCTCGGGGACCACCACGGCCCCTCGGCGCACCGCCGCGACCGCCGCGAGAAGCACCGAAACCACCACCGAAACCACCACCAAAACCACGACCACCGCCTCGGCCGCCACGGGCGCCACCGCGGGCACCGCCTGCTCTCTTCGGCTTCGCAGCACCTGCTTGTATGTTAGAATCCAGCGTTGAATTGCATGTAGCAGAATTGCGAGTATACCTGGTGGGGGCTTGGGCTTGGGAAGGAACCTATTGCATATCAGTCAGCACCGCTGATTTAGTCTCCCGTGGGAAAGATGAAACGTACTTCTCAATAGGAAGGAGCTTGTCACCACCGATGTAGACCTTGTCGCCGGGCTTGAAGGATGTTGCAACAATACCTTCTTGGGGCTTGATGGTAAAGTATACTTGGTTGATGGGTCCGAGGACTTCGTCAATTTTGCCAATAGGCGTCTATCAAAGCACAAGCCCGTTAGTTGATACTCAAATGACACCTTTGCTGGTTTCATACCTTGTTCTCCAGATAAATAGGAGCATTGAAGTAAGGAATCTTGGGGTTAATAGATTCGCAAACCATCTCGCCTTCACAAGCGTGCATGACAGTTCCCATCTCTGATGCCATGTTAGTCGACCCTCGAATTTCAATGATACTGTAGCGTCTTTAATCACCTAGGACTTGGTCAGGCGGTCCAAAGGACTGTTGGAAGCCTCCCCGACCTGTTCAAGAAAAATTTTTGTTAGCTCTAACTGAACACCTCCTGGCAGTCGACTGCGACTTTTACTCACCTCCACGACCACCGAAGCCTCCACCACGACCGGAAAAGCCACCGCGACCGCCTCCGCGAAAAGACATTTTGACGTTTGGATTGTAATGGTCGACCTGTTGCGGAGTGATCGCGGAGAAGTTTTCAAACGGTGGGAAGCTCGAAAGGGTAAAGTGTCGCTAGCCGCAGGGCAGTTTCAAGTCACGTGCTCTCACCGCCTTCCAAATGATTCACAGTTTTGAGTCGGGACCCAAGTTATAAACCGGGTATCGTCGCTGCGGAATCTCCCATTTCCCGTTGATCATTTTTCTATTCAGTTGGTCATTACCGTGAGAATAACCATGGCGTCCGACTGCCCAAAGGATTTGCCTGTCAGGCCCGCCGCGGAGGCGAAACCTTCTAGTGAGTACTATCTTACCCCGCTGAATACTCCTCAGACCCCTCCTGCTAAGGATGATCAATTGTCTTAGGCCCCAACTCGCTTCCTGACTTCATCATTGAGCGAAACAGGCTTTTTGAGGAGCTTTGGCAAGAACATCTCGAGGAAGTCCAGAATAAGCCGCACCCCGAAATCAATGTCACCCTGAAACTTGGGGACGGAAATACCTCCACCATCCCCGCGAAGGCTTGGGAGACTACCCCTGCGCAACTTCTCAAGCACGTCCCCAAGGAACTAAGTGCCGACATTGTCATTGCCAAGGTTGAGGGAGAAGGGCTTTGGGATCTCGGTCGCCCATTGGAGGGTGATTGTACTGTGTCCTATGTGCCCTTCAGCGACCCCGAGGGTAGGGAGGTCTTCTGGCACTCCAGCGCTCACTGTCTTGGTGAAGCTTGTGAGTGCGAGTATGGGTGTCTTCTTTCCCACGGACCTCCCACCCCTCAAGGTTTCTTCTACGACATGGCCATGCCGGACAAGTATGCCTCTGTTCTCCCAAACCCCTTCTCTAGAAGCCACTAACATCTCTACAGCCGTGTTGTTAAGGAAACCGATTGGAAAACCCTGGATAACAGAGCCTCTAAGATTTTTAAGGAGAAGCAGAGCTTTGATCGACTAGAGGTTACCAAGGAGAACCTAAAGAAGATGTTTGCGTACAGCAAGTACAAGCTGCACTATATCGACAAGCTGGTGACTGGTGAGAAGAGTACTGTCTACCGATGCGGTACTTTGGTCGATCTCTGCAGGGGCCCTCACATTCAAAGCACTGGCAAGGTCAAGACCTTCAAGATCATGCAGGTCAGGATAAATGCAAAATCTCTATAATTTGTGTACACTGACCCCTTTGACAGAACTCCTCCGCCTACTTCCTCGGCGATCAGACCAACGATTCCCTACAGCGTATTCGTGGTGTCGCATTCCCCGATAAGAAGCAGATGTCTGAGCATCTCAAATTCCTAGAGGAAGCCGAGAAGCGCAATCATTTGAGGTTGGGCAAGGATCAAGAACTGTTTTTCTTCGACGAAGTGTCACCTGGGTGCCCGTTCCTGCTCCCCAACGGCGTCAGGATTTTCAACTCCCTTCAGACCCTTCTGCGCTCCGAATACCGCAAGCGAGGATACCAAGAAGTTCAGACCCCCAACATGTACGACGTGGGCATTTGGAAGACTTCCGGTCATTGGGAACATTACAAGGATGATATGTTCAAGCTTGATGTTGAAAAGAGGGAATGGGCTCTGAAACCTATGAACTGCCCTGGCCACTTCGTGCTCTTCGGCCACCGCGAACGAAGCTACAGAGAACTTCCGCTGCGGATTGCGGACTTTGGTGTCTTGCACAGAAACGAGGCGTCTGGTGCTCTGCACGGTCTCACCCGTGTTCGGAAGTTCCAGCAAGACGATACCCACATTTTCTGTACCCAAGATCAGGTGAGCAATTTCTGCTATCTGGAACTATAGTTTGACTGACTGTTTAAGATTGAATCTGAGATTGAGGGACTTTTCGACTTCCTGCAGTCCATCTATGGGCTTTTCGGCTTCACCTTCAAATTGAAGTTGTCCACTCGCCCAGAGAAGTACCTCGGACAATTAGAGACCTGGAACTATGCTGAAGAGCAGCTCAAGAAGGCTATGACCAAGTTCAAGGGTACCGACTGGGTTATCGATGAGGGAGATGGTGCCTTCTACGGCCCCAAGATTGACATTACCATTGCTGATGCTCTCAAGAGAGAGTTCCAGTGCGCCACTATTCAGCTTGATTATCAGGCTCCTCTCAACTTCAAGCTTGAATACATGACCAATGAAAAGAGCCAAGCAAGTGCGGAAGATGCAAAGAAGGAAGGTGACGCCAAGGCAAACGAGCCTGGTCCTGGTCGTGCTCGCCCCGTTGTCATCCACCGCGCCATCATTGGCAGTTTCGAGCGATTCTTGGGTATTCTCATCGAGCATTTTGGTGGAAAGTGGCCTTTCTGGATCAGCCCCCGCCAGATTCTGATTGTGCCCGTCATGCCAGCTGTGTACGACTACGCCCAAGAGGTGCAGAAGATTCTGCGGGACGATAAACTGCACGCCGACGTTGATATCAGTGGCAACACCTTGCAGAAGAAGATCCGCACTGGTCAATTAGCTCAGTATAACTTCATCCTCGTTGTTGGTGCTGAAGAGAAGGAGTCTCGCTCCGTCAACATCCGCAACCGTGATGACGCGGCGACTCAAAACAAGGGTATCATGGTTCCTCTCGAGGAGGCCCGTGTCAAGTTCCGGGCGCTGCGCAAAGAACGTAGACTGGTCAACGCCCTCTGATATCCTTACCACCTTTCTTCTACTTTCCCCTCTCCTCCGCCTTAACATTGTCCCGCCCCCACTTCCATCCCACTATCCCCTCACATTTTATATCTTTTGTGACCTCAACCTTCTTCCGAACCTGGGGATGATTTCAACCATGCTTATGAGTTCTACGCTTCGTCGGTGTTCTTTTGGTGTTGAAAATTGCGGTAGGCCATGAAGCTATTGAGAGATAATTTGTCGGGTTGAATTCTGTTGAGTTCTTTCTAGCCATGCATCTACTAGTTGAGTTAGAGAGCTATATGGTCTCTGTACATATTCCATAGGATGCTTGTTGGCACGCATTCTCCCTGAACGATACATTGTATGAAGTCACATGATTAGACTTGTCTTCAGCTTGGCTCACTCCTTTTTCAACGCCGTCAATATCCCAAGCTATCATCCAAACCCTCGGAATTGCCTACAATTGTCC
Organism: Aspergillus carlsbadensis; assembly: GCA_025688815.1. Taxonomy (NCBI): domain Eukaryota; kingdom Fungi; phylum Ascomycota; class Eurotiomycetes; order Eurotiales; family Aspergillaceae; genus Aspergillus; species Aspergillus carlsbadensis. Next base: position 26,074 of record MU628237.1, read on the forward strand.
CCTTGCTCAGATCAATTCTGTTCACGGCGAGTAATAATCATAGGCATGTTACTTTGGTAAACAAACCAAGCATTCCGATATGTCCATTCGTGTTTAGGATCAACCAGGCGTAGCTACATCAGTGCTAGCCTTTCGAAATTGAAGAAATCAGAAAAAATGGACGGATGCAAGGAGGTACTTAGGTCAAAAGTGCTATAAAGTGTTGCGATCAATTTCTTGATCTCCAACATGGCGAGGTACCGGCCCATGCAGATGCGTCCGCCTCCTCCAAAGACAAAGTCACAAGTGTCATTCATACGCCTATGACGTTCTTTATACTGCTCGGCAACCTCATCATCCCTTCTCAGCCGGCGGTCTGGCTTGAAAATCATCCGCATCTTCACCGAAGATAGCGTAATCCCGGTTCGTGACAGCAGGGTTGATGCCCACCTTGGTTCCCGCTGGAATATATCGACCATCAGGTAACGTAAAGCCACCTTCGGGTGCGATGCGCTCGAAAACCATAGCGGTTCCTGGGTTAAGGCGCATGCTCTCGCGGATAACCCCATCCAGATAGGGCAAGTCACGGATTGCAGCTGGTAGGTCTTACTGCACTCTGCAGGATGAACTGTCACCTGCGCTCTCTCGAGCCTCGAACCATTCCTGAAGGCAAAACAGCAGTACGACTCTGAGTTGATGCGGTGGCCATGTATACGACCAATTCGACGAGCGTGAGTTTTTCTTCCGGGAAAAGTTTCCTGGGGGGGTAGTGCAGGATGGAGGTATGTGTGGAGTACTGGAGATGTTGAGAAAGCAGGATTTTGGCGGGCTGGGGCCAGTGATTGATTGATATTATTATACTCAGTACTTTGGAGGTTTGAAGAAGGTCAAAACGTACAGTAGAAAGAGTGAAACTGCTTTTCCCCAAAAGGAAGCGACGAGGTCTTTGTCATGCAGTCCTCTCATTTCCACCGACGAGGGCCCTTTTTGGAAGGCACAAGGTTAATTAGGGCTTGCTCGGGTGGAAAGCCAAATTTGCCCACTTGATTCACTCCCTGCTATAAGAGAGAAGACATTCACTCTTTAGACATGAGTTGCTCGCTCACGTTCTGTAAAAGATCAAAGCCAATGGCAGGCGTGATTACTCGTTCTTTCCTTTTTCATTGTCAAGCCTGGCTAATCACGAGCTGCCATTCGCGTGGAGTGCACTAGTCATTTATCCTCCTAGACTGTCAAGACCTGAGTCGTACCCTCTGATGGGTCCTTTACTATGCTATGCCGACTTTGTCACGAAGCTCAGTTGACATCTAGATCACAGCCTCCATGCGAGTCAAAGAACCTAGCACTACATGAGGTACTGAGGTTGAAGATAATTTCACCTGCCCTATCCATAGATTAATAATATATTATGTATTTCCCCCAATCTAGAAAATCCTATACACAAAACCAATAATGATATTATACAAGTATTCAACAACTCGCATCACTCATCCGCATCCAGGACACTCCAAACAACCTCCAGAACCCGCGGAGGCATCTCCTCCGTCCCATTAAGCACGTACACCTGCCGAACCCTCTCCACCTCCTCATCAACCACAACCCCTCTCAACCTCATCGAAACCTTATCGGCATCGACCCGCCTCAAGGGTCCCAAACTATACGCAAACGGATCCGATACTGACCCTTTATTTTTGCTCTTTTCCCACGTCTGCTCCATTGGCCGCGGGTCGTTCCACAGCGTCGCGTCTTGAATGACAGAGTACCCATTGATAAGGAACCAGTCCTTGGACAGATGGAACCTCCGTAGGAGACACTCTTCGCCACAGATGGAGGCGACTTTGCTGAGCGCGATCATATCCGCTTGGAACCAGGAGGACCAGTGGTGGATGGAGAGCGGGAGGGGTCGGCCGGACTCGAAGAACCCGGATGCATCACCGCGAATGTTGAGCTGGTAGAGGCCCCTCTCCCAGGTGAATTTGGTAGTTGTATGTGCGTAAATACACGAGGCGAGCATGCGGTCGCCGCGCTCTTTGAAGGCGTGGCAGGTTTCGAAGACGTGTTGGAGGTCGGAGAGGAGAGGGAGGGAGAGGAAGATTCCGGCGCCGCCGTAGGCCATGTAGCCTGTGCTGGAGATGTGGGAGAGGTCTTCGGTCATTGCGCCGATGTATTGGGGTACCGATGGGTCGTAGGCGGAGGCGAGTCGAGAGACTAGGTTCGTCATGCTTGGGAAAAAGGTGTCGTCGTCTATGAGGACGGCCCACTGCGTTGAGGCATCGCGGTGCTGGTATAGCACGTGGATGAGGGAGAAGTATCGGTCCAGCTGTTCATCTTCGGTTTGGGTGATTGTTAACCGGATGCCCAGTGTCTCTGCGCGGTCTTGGATTCTGGACCGTATCGAGGACCCGCCTTGTTCGACGACGGCGACGATGTGAGCGCTGGTGTTGCCAGCCCAGTGGGCAAATGCGCCGAGTGAGTCTTCGAGTCCCTCAAGGGATGTTGCGACCCCAAAGATCATGTGCGAGGCGTCGGGAGGCGAGGGAGTGAGGGGGACTTCAATAGTCACGGATGTCGTACAATCTTTCTCGGACTGTGTTTCTCGACTAGCGTCGGTGTCGAGATGAACTGCGCGGTAGGAGGGAATCGAAACATCGAGGGAATCCGTAAAGACAGTGAAGTTCTCGGTTCTCGAAACGACTATGTTCAATCGCGCATACTCGACCGTTGAAGAATTCTCCGCATGGAGTCGGAGAAGATCGAGGTCGGTGAAGCAAGCATTCCTGTCACTGCTCTCGGCGTCATGCTTGGTGTCGTCGGTCTTTGCATTATTGCTGCTGCCAGTAGTACTCGGGGACGGCTCAAGAACATTAGTAGGGACATGATTATTCCCAAGTACCCTAATGCTTGAGTAAGTGAAGATGACCAGACCACCGAGGACCAGGGTAGCAGCCAAGACCAAGAGTCTCCAAGAGGCCAGCTTATGTTGTTGGAGAGCATGAGAGAGCTGGCGGAATTGCAGCATCATGGGCGGGCATGACGCGATTTCCGTTTCATGCGAAGGAGTCTGAGCAGATTGACGCAATGGCCATATTTTTTTTTCCACATGGAGTTTCTGGTCTTTTTGCTCCTTTTTCCCTTTCTTGGTGTCTTGTCTGGACCTCGAAAGATGCACGAAAAGGGGATGAAACGCCCACAGGCCCACCAGCCAAGCTGTGATTGGTAGACCCGCGATTCATACTCAGGAGCATTGAACAACAATTGTATACAAAGGTACTGTACGGACATCCAATATTTGCATTCACAAACTGACAACATCAAACCCTGTACTACCAAGCTTTGTACTGCTCATGCGACTATATACGTGGTGTGCTCTAGACAACCGTACCTTTCTAGAGAGTCATAAACATCATCAGACTACGCATCCATCCCCCGCTGCAACGACGATTCCAGATCGTTAGTGGTGCCGCCTGCGGCGTGTGCTTCTTGAGGCCTAGGCTCTTCCTGTCGCCACACTCCCTGCTGGTGCTCGGGAATTGGGACGTTGGTCTGCTGCGCTATCTGCTGCTGCTGAGCCAGGCTCTGCGCGTGTGCTGGTTGGCGCACTTGTTGACGGAAACGAACAACTTCCTCATAGATCATGCGCCGCATCTCTTGCACGTCGTCGACAACTTCAAAGTGGAAATCAAAGGTGGTGGGGCACGAGGGCTCATCCGAGGCGTCGTGCCAAATCGCGAGGTAGGGGTGTTCCAAGGCCTCTTCGACAGAGATACGTGCCGAAGGGTCGAAAGCAAGCATGCGGTCGAGAAGGTCAAGAGCATCGGGATTGGCATTCGGGAACAGGCGCTGGAAAGGAATCTTGGGCATGAAGGGCAAGTTGCGCACATATTCCTGGGCCCGAGGTGAGCCAATTCGGCTCAGGGTTTCTTCATTCGGAGTACCCAGGTAGTGTAGAATCTGGTTGAGCTGGTCGACATAGTCGCGGCCCTTGAAGAAAGGACGGCCACCAAGGAGCTCGGCCAAAATACAACCCACCGACCAGACATCAACTGAAATTACGTCAGTATGTATAGAGATCGGACGAAAGTCGACACATACTAGCTTTCGTATAACTCTGGAAACTTAACATGATTTCCGGAGCGCGGTACCATCTTGTCGCAACATATTCAGTCATGTAGCCAGCGTTCTCCTCGGGATCAATCGAGAATCCACGAGCCAAACCAAAATCGCAGATCTTCAGCTCACAATCCGCATTGACCAGTAAGTTCCCGGGTTTCAAATCTCTGTGAAGGACATTGGCGGAGTGGATATACTTGAGACCGCACAGAATCTGGTAAATGAAGGACTGGTAGTGGGCGTCGGTCAATGGCTGTCCGGAGCGGATAATGGCAGCGAGATCACATTCCATGAGTTCTATATGAGAGCAAGATGTTAGTTCTTGAGCACCACCATCTGATTGTAGCTATATTACCTTCATACAGATATGTCTCATTGAAGTTGTCAGGTCGAGGAATATCCATATCAAAGAGGCATGTGATCTGAATCTGGTTAGCCAGATATGTCCCGATGTGGAGAATGGTCGACATACGTTGCGGTGGCCTCTGAAGTGCTGAAGCAGTTTGATTTCTCTCAAGGCGCGCTTAGCCAAGATTTTCTTGCTGAAGACATTGGTGACCTTTTTGATGGCAACGCCCTCGCCAGACTGTCCATTGGTAGCAGCACTGTTTGAGCGATATCCGTTAGCACCTGAGTATAGTAGACCGTGTCTCTTTCAATTAGGTGGTTCGCAAACGGAGACGAAGCTGGAACACAACCCCGCCATACCAATGCGGACAACAACAAAGGCCACGCGGATCCAGGGAGCGGGACTCTGCCGAAGCACATACCAAACGATACCATAAGCACCTTGGCCCAGTTCCTTGGTCACAGTATAGCGGTCATCCACGATAAAGTCCTGGTTGAAAACCTTGAAGACCTTCCGTCCTTGTACTTGTAGATCAGACATGGTGTAAGATTTCCCAAAGTATCGATGTGCAGTACAGAGCGATGACGATGACTCGATCGGAGCACGATGAGTGAGGACGAGAAGGTCTCGGCAAAATATGGGATGGAAAATGCGAAGATTACGTCGCTTTTGCGAGGACAAGGGGATGACGATGAGAATTTAGCGCCTTGGGGAGGAGCTGAATGTCGAGCGCGGCTGCAGGTGCGACTGCAAGTTGTGAGGACAATAATCGTTGGATGCCCCGCAGTGTCACGGAGACAGCTGTAGGGAGGAGTTAGTAAGTAAGCCCACTTGCTCGGTTTTCTGCTCCGAACTGGGTCTCGCGAGGATGCTCACGAGTGAGATTACGTTGGATAGGAGGCGATATAAGAACAATCAAGAAAGTCAGGGGAAGAAGAGATTGAGGTGACCAGGGTCAGCTCTTGTCAGCTCTTGACTCGGTTGATTGGACCGTAAGAGGGCAGCGCTAGAAGTGATGAAAATGCAGGCGCCCAACAAAGGAGTGGGGTTCGCCTATTTCTGCTACTACACTTGAAGAAAGAAGGCCTTCACGAATCGCTGGATTTATCGTGGTACAGGCAATTGCTCGAACAAAGAACGACAAGTTGCGTCCCCGAAACTGTGGCTATCGCGGACCCGATGATGGAGGAGTCGTTGCCTAAGGCAAACAGCGGGGCAAGTTCAAGTATAGCAGAACCAAACTAAGAGCGGTGATGAAGGAAGGACTCGAAAACTCATAAAGAAATGTTAAATATCCAAATAATAAGTACGTCGTAAGATTTAAATATCACTGTATATCCCAATGACTTATACATGACCCATCAATCATAACGTCCACCAATCTCGCTCAGATATGGCATGCAAAAAAAACAACCAAGCTAAAAAGAGCTAGTGAAAAAACGGACATAGAAGTCACCTGTAAATCATAGGATCTTGAGCCCATCGAATGTCAAGCTTAAAGCGGCATTGTCCTCTACCAGACGAGCGGCGCTGGAGAATAGAAACACCCTCAACCACGCAAGGCGTATGCGTGAGCTAGTAATAATAGCCCTTCCACCAGACCGTCATACAAGCCGCAACAACCAGATCGAGCATCTTGATACCTTCATCCTCGATAATGAGCTTTCCGAGCTTAGCGCTGTTACCACGCATCCCACCACCCGCTTTCTCACGCGCAAGGGAAAGATCTATGCGGTCTTCATCAATTGGACGGCGAGGTAGAGGGGGTGGTGGTTCATTGGCACCTGCGCTGCTTGTGCTGCTGTTCGAGCCCCGCCGGTCAAATTTGTTGTTTATAAAGTTGGCAATCGCCGCTCGTTTGGACGGATTTGTGGACGGGTTGTAATAATACGGGCCAGATGGGTCAGCATGCTCGGAGGAGTGGTGATGATGCGCATGACTGCCCTGGAAGGGAGTGTTGAACCGGATTTCGGCAACGGTCACAGCGGGATTCTCTTGGGTTGAGTTTGGCGAATTCGGGAAGCCGGGGGCCGGGATCATATGTTTGCACTTTAGACTCCGGCCATTGACACTGGTCGAGAATGTGCAGGTACCGTTCCATGGTGAGGTGAAGGTGTAGTAGCCGCTTTTGAGTTTCGAGAAGGTGGAACTATGTACGGTAACGGGACTTCCAGGGCCACCGTCCAAGGAGGGACGGCTACCTGATGAATCCAGGGAACTACGCGACTCCTCTGGTCGAGATACAAGAAGTTTGCGATGGAATCGTCGAGGTCGAGATGTGTCCCGAGGAACTGAAGGATCATGTAGTGTTGCAGATGGATTCGAGGTATTTTGTTGCCTCGAAAGTATATTGCGGGCCTCGGCTGAGAGGTTCAAACCCAAAGATTCTAGGGAGAGTGGCTCATTGTGGCCCGCAAATCGACTATACCCGGGGGTCGAAATATCAATATCAATACCACTACCATCTGTACGACTCGGAGGCGTCGTCATGGCTGCGACGTTCCATTGGCTGCCGTGAGTTGGGTCGCGTCGGATCAGCGTGATATGGAAGCCCGGCTGTTGCGGAGGAGCATTATCGCGCGGTAAGCGACTCGGGGACTGTCCAGGGGATCTCGGGGGAGGCGCAATGGCAGAATAGGGTGGTGGTAGATCATGCGATGTTTGGGGCCGCATCGAAGGGCGAGCACCGTCGAAGCTGTGACGAACCGGCGGAGCAGCCTCATATCTCTCCCTTCCACGCTGGACCTGGCTGGAGACATACCCAGGGAGCGCACTCCAGCGGTTATTATTTTTTGGTGCTGTGTAGCTGTCGAAGACGGGTTCATTCCGTGGTACGTTCGATACTGGCCGCTGGGGTAAAGGTGGAGGGGTCTCCTCTCCCCTGGGCAAGCCAGAAGCTGAATATGATATCTCAGGAAGTGTCGGACGAGGAGGCATCATAGGCGGTGGGATCGAATCGTCCAATGGATTCGGCGCCGTATTCTCCAGCTGCTGGTATGAAGAGAACGAGGGACGAGTCGGTAGAGGAGGAGGGGCGTCAAGGCTGGCCGTATCCTTGGGCGCCCCGACAGGCTTTCGCCGGACATTGTTCAAGCGTGCAATTTCACGCGCGGGCACCGGCAGATCCGGATCTTCTATCAACCCTTCCTTGCGCAGTCTTGCCTGCTCTTCGCGCTCCTGCTCGTATTCCTGGAGAAGAATGTCATCTTCGGGGCCGGCAACATGGAGGTAGTAGAGCGAGGCGTTGATGGCTTCTGCGGAGACGCTGTATTTTGTCGGTGGTTTGAGAGGGGTAAGGAAAACATCTGCGAAACTCAAAAATGTCAACGACCGTCTGGTTTTCGAATCCGACATGAAAACAAAAGCCAAGTGATTCAACCATTGGCCGGGGCACTGTTTCAGCCCAGGCGGGGGTGATCGCGACAAGCCAACCTTTACTTCCAGGTACTCTCACTATATACAGCACCAGAGGATCGAGCTTCTTTTGCGTGGGATTTCGAGGGTATGCCGGCGGATTCGATGCGATGGAGGTAATGGAGGAGAGAGAGCGAGCCTCAACGGGCCCTCCATACAATGGCGCGGGGAACGAAGCGGATTCCCCTACCGCCGCGTCGACCTTAGCCATTTACCACGATGTGAAGAGCAAAACAATAGTATATTGTAGACGTATGAGCATGCGAGGCGCGAACGTTATATCAACAAGTTATCAGCCACAGGTGTCGATATGGGGGTGGATGCGTCGGAAAGCTGTGGAGAGGCCGCCAAGAGAGGAACCATTAGGCACCGTCATAATCCGTACAATTCCATAGGGCTCGCTGAGATAATTCAAGTGAGGCGTAGTCGTCAGGAGAATCAGAGAGGATCCCACTACATTTTGGGGGAATGGAGAGTGGCTGTGGCTGGGTAAAAAGCGACACGACCGTCAGAAAACATAGCTGCCTATTGATGGCAAACTATTTTGAAGCACAGCGCACGTAGGCCAGACACGCACCCCCTCTTGCGACCGTTAAAGTCTATCCAAATTAAGCCAGCATATGTCTTTTCAGATTGGTATCTCTAGAGTCGAAAATAGCTACAAAGTGTGTGCGGTGCCATGCTGAAGCCGTCAAGATAAGAATGGAAATAACAATAAGAAAGATCACTCAGAGTGCTTCCTATGCTGGGATGCAGAGAATTAATAATGACAATTAGACAACCGTCTCGGACCGCTCGTTCTCAGCAATAACTGGAACAGGAAGCCCACGTTCAGGGCTCTGCAAAACCAGCTGCTCATGGCGTCGAGCCCGGAGGAAGTCGCTGATGGCCCGAATCAAGACAAACCAACCGACAATCATCAAAACATAGGAAATCCACTCGCTCGTGGTAATTGTCGACACACCACCTCCTCCATCACCACCTGAGCTCGCACTGTCAACCACCTTGCTCGGGTCAAAGGTGTGGCTATTAGGGTCGGGTGGCGTCACATATTCGTCTGTACCACCACCCCCTTCCGACGACTCGCTACCTCCTTTCATGTAGAAACCATACTGAACTAGTGTGAGGCCGAGACCAGCCCGACTCCCGTTCTTTGCCGCGTGTGTGGTGTGAAGTAGGTATGTGAGGAGGAAGCCAACGAGTTGGAACGACATGGAAATCATGGCATTCCAAACAAAAGAGAAGATCGAGCCGACCGGCAGCCCATCCACATAAACCTCGTCTGACGAAATCCCTGGCGCAACAATAGTAGTCTCCCAATACGGGGGCGTCGCATCAGCGGCGGCTTCCTCGTATGACTATAAAACAGAAGAAGTTAAAGATAATTACGACGAAAATGACCAGACAAAGAAGCATACCGGAGGTAAATCCTCTGTCTTCTCTCCTCGTTCCGGCTTGGCCGCTAAATTCGCAAAGACTCCATCATTCGATGAGGGAATAGCACGGGCCGACCCTGAGCCGGAAGTGCTATTGAAGAAAGGCAACAACGTTTGCCTCCGTTGAATACCACCCATGGACTGAACATTCGACTGCGGCTGCGATTCACTGCTTGCACCAGATGATGATGGTGCCCCGACCGTCTCTGCTGGTATCGATGTGTTGCCGGTGTCTACGGCCGCCCAGGGATCTGGCTGCGCCCGCATTAGCCGCTGGCGGTCATCTGGCTCATCGCCGGCTTCGGACTCGCTGTCATCGAAGGCATCGGCGAGCGTTTGATCTGTACTGGTTCGATGTAACGGGTCATCACGGAGGAGATGTCTTGAAGAGGGTGAGGCAGAACGTGAGCGGAATGAAGGAGGCGGAGAGGAGGGTGTAGGCTGCAATGCGATCGACAGAGGGGCTTCGTCGTCGTCGTGGGCATTAACCTGTAGGATGAACGTTTAGTGGAAAATTTTGAACATTACGTCCAGAACAAGGCCTTGCATGTCGAGCTTGAATACGCAGACGAAGGCGACACTTACCCGTTGATAACGCTGAGAGCTCATGACGAGCTGAGCGAGCGGAAGCGCCGGGAGAAGGCGTAACCAAGTCTGGAGGATTTTACCAGTCTAAGAAACGCAGACAGGTCCAAAACAAGGGAGTGAAAAGGGGGTATGATATGGCAGATGAGACGATGAAGGGAGAAAGGGAGGATGCACTCGAAGATGAAGATGGCTGACCAACCGACATGCTTGAGGGCTGACCATGATTGCCTGGGGCCACAGGGCCATAGGGCCCTTGAGTTGCTCCACTGCCTGTTGATTCGCTGTGGCTGAGCGGGCGGTGAATCGTCTTAGCGCCCCGGAGTGTCCGCGGCTCCCGTGACCTTATTTTTGCCGCATCAAATGTTCTTGAGAGAAGGATAGAGAACTACATCGTCGTTTTTCATCAGTTATAATCAGTCGATTGCTCTCCATTGCGGCTTGAAGTATTCGGCACTGAACTTGAAACCCTTCTTCAGTGGCTGTGACATCATCATCCCCGCTATAATAAGCTCTCCCGAGCTCCGAAACCACTCAAAAATGGCTCGACCAGTATATACTCAAATCTCCATGAATCTTCAAGTACCCTGAGCTAAATAACTTTAAACAGGCTGCGCAAACTCGCATTACACACTTACTGAAACACTGGCCCGCGGATCCCATCCGTCCAGCCTCCGTATCGGTTCACACCTACCTCCAATCTCACCTCACCCCTCCTGCACAACCATCTAAAGATTCCACGACAGCCCCGACAACGGGCAAAATATCAGAGTCGTCGCTCAACGCACTCTCGTCACTTCTAGAAGACCGATACGCGCGCCGCTACCCACTATCGCCGAAGCTTAGACGACCGGCGAGTAACCCGGACCATTACGATAATTTGATTCGAGAATTTGAGGAGGCGCCGTCGCGCGATTGGCTTGGGAGGTTATGGAAGCGGTTGAGTGGGCAGTTTAGGCTTCAGTAGAGTGTAGGATCTGGAGCTGGAGCTGGAGCTGGAGCTGGAGCTGGAGGGTTGCTGTTTGGGTCCACGACTATACGTGTATATTATATGGTATGTTCTGGGGGGGCTCGTTTTAATATTGGCTATGTTTGAAACAATGCATGTCCTCCAAAATCGGAGAGATTATATCCATAATGATACACTATATGCTGTCTCCAAACACCGCATAGATAATTAGATGATGGTTGAATGTCATGGGACCGCCGTGGAGTCGATCTACGGCGTCGATCTAAGACCTGCAGCACTCAAGTCATACTCAGTTCTCTGGCAGCCTAGTTGGCTGTGGTTTCATAAGCTTAAATCATCTGATTGATTCCAGATATATACGCAAGGCAACGCGACACTCAAACCCCGCAAGTACGCCACACAGAGATGCAACAGGAAACAAAACACTTATTTGCAATCGCCGCATGCTGCAGTTACAGCATAGGCTTTACATCACCAGTAACCTTGAATGGTGCCTCTGTCTTAGAGCGGACCTCGTCAACAGTAACGCCATCCGCTAGCTCAATGAGGGTGAGTCCGTTTGTGAAGTCGACGTCGAAAACGCAGAGCTCGGTGATAATACGGCTAACGCAAGTCCTGCCCGTGAGGGGGAACTCGCACTGCTTGACGATCTTGGGGTTGCCCTTCTTGTCTGTGTGCTCCATGGTCACAACCACCTTTGTGGCAGCAGGGTTGGAGACGAGGTCCATGGCGCCCCCGAAGCCCTTGATCTTACCGGGGAGCATCCCTATTCGTGGTTAGCTGGTTCAGGGGAAAGGAACGATGGAAGACTTACAGTTAGCGAGGTCTCCCTTAGCGCTAACTTGCATAGCGCCGAGGATAGTAAGATCAATCCGACCAGATCGGATCATACCAAAGGATTCATCACTGCCAAAGACAGCGGCACCAGGAGCAAGAGTCACAGTTTCCTTGCCTGCGTTGATAAGATCGGCATCTTCCTGGCCCTTCTTGGGGTAGGGGCCTAATCCGAGAATACCATTCTCAGACTGCAGCTGGACCTCCACTGAAGGGTCAACGAAATTGGGCGCTAGCATGGGCATTCCGATTCCCAGATTGGCATACATCCCGTTCTTGAACTCTTTGGCTGCACGGCGGACGATGCGCTCACGCTTGGCAGCAGTGTCACCCTTGCCTAGTGCAGCGGTATTTTCGCCCTCCTCTTTTGCGAACGTGTACTTCTCAATATTTTTAGGCGTTGTGCTCTGAATGACGCGCTTCACGTAGATACCGGGCAGGTGAATAGCGGCGGGGTCAATCTCGCCTACCTCAACGATGTGCTCCGCCTCGACGATTGTTGTCTTCGCATTGCGGCCCATGGCACCGTTGAAGTTGGCAGCAGCATAGCGGAACTGGCAGTTGCCGAGCTTATCGGCCTTCCAGGCCTTGACAAAGGCATAATCTCCCTTGATAGACTCCTCCATCACGTAGCTCTTTCCGTCGAAGACTTTGACATCGCGAGGCTGGCCGTAGAGGGCGACAGTGCCATCCGAATTATGCTTTAGGGGCAGCTCGCCAGTTTGTACGACTGTGCCGAAGGCAGCGGGTGTGTAGAAAGCCGGAATACCGGCACCACCAGCTCGGCACCGCTCTGCCAGGGTTCCCTGAGGTGTCAACTCGAGTTCAATTTCACCGCCGAGGTACATGCGCTCGAAGGTCTTGTTTTCCCCAACATAGCTGGCGATCATCTTCTTGACCTGCTTCGACTGCAACAGCAAACCGAGACCAGCACCGTCAACACCGGCGTTGTTGCTAACCGCTGTCAACCCCATTATCGAGGGGTTGTTCTTCACTGCATTGATCAGAGTGTCTGGCACGCCTGAGAGACCGAATCCACCGGCGAGTAAGGTCGAGTTGGACTTCAAATCTTTGATGGCAAGGTCGGCTGACGAGACCACCTTGTTGATTTCGGACCGACGAAGACTACCTGAGAAGGCCCGTGCAAGCAGAATTTGGTGCTGCAGGACCCACGGATAACTGTTAGTTTTGACAATCTGGGGTCAAGAGGCGTACGTACCTTGCTCGGGTTGAAGGAAGCACGCCGGGCGAAGCGTAGGCATATCGCCGCTGGAGAAGGCATGATGAGTGAGGAAATCTGCTAGAGAGGTGGGAGAGTTCGTTGAAGAATCAATCAACAAGCGGCAGACGTAGTGAGGGGAAGACTCCAATTATGTACGTCTTGGATGGGCGGCTGGAGACGGAGCTGCGGAATCCGATCCGCCCTACGCCCCAACCCCGGAAAATTCCCCACACAAGGGAAGCCGATCAGCAGCAGCTTCAACGTGATACTGTACACATGTCATGCGATTTTGCTTTCCTCTAGTGTAAATTCATACTTAATGCTGTTTTCTAGAGAGTATGCATATCGCGGCGTAAGTACAACCGGTTTTGTCACCGTTGACTCTGCTTCATGGCTCCCAGGGCCTCCATGCCGAGTGTAGAAGCCGAAGTGATGCGGGCGGATCTAGCCACCCGATCCGCGGGCCATCTCGGAAGGCCCGAATAGTCCTAAGGTCGAAACAATCCAGCCTGCCAGGACCAAAAGGTTCCTCCAAAGTTGACGGCCAGGGGCCGGGTCAATTCAAAAGTGAGAGACATTGACCCTGCCATCTCAATCATCATCATCATCATCATCGTCATCATAATCGTATCCACACTCATATTTACAAGGAAGTGTGATCAAAATCACCTCCCACGTCCACATCTATCTAAAGAAAAAGCTGTAGCAATGGATGGTATCAATAATAGCCAGAAGCCTTCTCAGAATCCCCACGCTCATCCTCTCTAATTGATGCAATGTCTTCCTCAGAAGAAGCTGCAGATGATTAGATGCACGACAAGCCGGTGCACGGCCGGCGCGAATAAGGATGCTTCGTGCGACTCTAGGACCACGTTTCATCACATTACACCCGGCTGATGCAGATCGTCTAGCCCCTTGCGCTTCAATGGATTCGGAACTGTAGGAGTAGTCGGCGACGTCCTCCCCGGGCCTACCAATTCACACCACTCGCGTCAGTCCCATCATGTGCCCATGGCCCAGTTTTGCCGCACTCAGCGAGCACCGGTTTGTCCTTTCCCGCAGTAGTTCCGGAATCAGCGCCCTCACCTGATGCAGCATTCTCGGAAGATGCTTCCTCATACGTCGGTGGTTCCATATTTGTATCCTCGGGGCCTTTCGTTGACGGAGTGACCCCTTCCATGGCAGTATCGCCCAGGCTTAGACCTGGATCGGGCGCGTTGATGGATGGAGTTGCGACGATTTCCCTACATACGGGATCGACGAGCCGGTCTTTGATCTGATCGTTTACGTAGACCAGGAAATATGGCGTTGGAGGGTTGTGGCGGTCCTCACTCTTGAAGATCTCGTCGAGGTCGCGCACTTCGGTCACATACGTGTCGTTGTATTTGCGCCAGACGTTGCGCTCAAAGTCGAAGATGTAGATATAGTAGTGGCCGAATTCAACAGAGCCATGATGGACAAAAACAGCGTAAAGTCGGTAGGCTAGGTGCTTGTAATCGACGAATTGGCTAGAAATCATGGTTTGGGTATTTTTGATTTCTTGTTCGAGGCCTGTAGACTAGTTAATTGCTGGCTCAAGTTAATTACCATGGAAGGGCTTCCTACACTGGAGTTCGTCCTGAGCTGCCTGCGACAGTCGATCAAGCTCCGGAAGAAGTTGAGGATCAACATCGATGGCGCCTTCTGTGGTATCCTCGTTGTCTTTCATGTCATTGAGATCACTTAAGACCTCTTTTGCTGTGTTTAGCAGAGTTGCCGTATCCAGGCCGTCGGATTCCTATGCTGCAGGTTAACATACGTACACACTTGGGACAGCAAGAGGCATACTTCCTGCCGTAGAAGCTCCGCTCGGCGAGCCTCGAGTCCTCTCAAGGCGTCTTTCCATTCCCAACACTGCCTTCGACGTTTGAGGATCTCGGGGTGTCGAGTGTCCATGTATCGATCAAGGTAAATCGTCTCTTTGAGGTCTAAATGGTGCGTAGATTTGAACGATCGCTTCTTGACAGCGTCGAATTGAACCCGCTGGACTTGAAGTTGAAGAACTGGGGGGAGTTTGCTGATGGTGGCATACTGCTCAGCAACTGAATCTTCGACATTGACCTTCTGGATATCAAAGGCGCCATCGATCGCTGCGTATATATCCCGAGGCCCTGTTGCCACATCTATCTTGATATCGCACCACCACTCCTCCTTAGAGCGTTCGCCCTTGTTAGAGAGGATATATGAGATCGCCCGACCATAAAAGAGGCTATACGATCGGTAAGTAACTAGATTGCTTGACATATTTGGATGTGGTGGACTCACTCTTTGACTTGATCAAGTTGCTCTCCGTCTTGGGCGGTTGATATTGGGCGAATGGCACATTGGCTTTGGAAGAGAACGTTATTGATTACCTCAGTAACATCCTGCTGTGCCCCTATTTCGACCTCTTCGATAAGCTGCCGTTGAGGGTTCGCTTGGGGAATAGGTCTTGGGGGTACTGGGGGAGGTTCGTTGGCGGGGTCGGAAAGGGCTATATGGCCTGGAGCTTTTGGAACTTCAGAGGTCGCTGCTGTTGATCCCTTCTCGACATCGGCCATGACAGTGTCAATCTGAGGCTGTTCGTTTTCTTTATCGTCACTCTGAGCGGGTGGCACATTATCATGTTTCACAACTTCAGAGACCAGTGTTACCTCGCTGTCCTGGTCACTAGACTGCTTGGCCTTTTCGGGTTCTGTTGAGGCTTCCTCTTTGCCGTCCCCCCCCACAACCGTCTGCGGAGGTCCCAAGGGTCCCAAGACCGGCATCCCTTCCACTTCACCGAGGCCTCCGGGCCTGCTTGCAGATATTGTCGACCTGCGACGAATGGCGGCTTCATTGGAGGGGCTGATTAGGGTTAATCGCGCAAGCTCCTGTCCTGGGGTGACGGATGGATTCGGAGATGAGATCATATCTGAGAATAATGTGCGTAATTCCCTGACAACTGCAGCATGACATAATTGTGAGCCTAGTATATCAACGGGCAGAACTAATGCAGCACTCACACGTCTGGGAACGTTCAATCTCCTTTTTCGAGACTTTACGAGAGCCAACCTGCTTTTTCTGGCAACTCTCGTCGTTCAAATCCATCCTGAAACTTTCAAAGTCCAGCACCATGTTTCGGTATGGGCGAATTGAATAATAGAATTGCAACAGACTGTTGAGATAGCAGGTATTGCCAATATTTTGCAAGCCGACAGGCCACTCGGATAAATTGCGGTCGGATTTCGCTGCGTCACCAGACACCATACTACTCAACATGGCACTGTTCGTTTCTTTGGCAAGTATGCTCAAAGCCAAGTTGTATTTCTCGGCCTGCGCTGGAGCCTCATCGACGCAAATAGTGTATGCCGCCATAATGGCCCCTTCGTCCGCAGTGCGATCAGGTATTTGTAAGAGCCGATATGCGTCACTCACATCCATCTCACCAGACGTCATCTCACCTGTTTTGACAAAATGTTTGAGGACGTCAGATTTTCGTGATTCAGCTATGAGTTCAACAGCGCGCCGCGCAATGTCTCTGCAAGATGGATTATCGTTGACCTGCAGCACTAATTAGTCCTCACGTTCCTGGACCTCGAGACAGTGCATACGACACCTTTGCTGTGAACATTGCCATGACGAAGTCATCCGCTGTATTATCACTCACGCCAAGGAAGACCTGGGCCTGTTCAGGGGTTGCAACTCCTGTAATTCAGTCAGCGAGAAGGCAATCACAGGGGAAGAGACGGATGCCCACTATCTTCCGCTGCAGACTTGATACGCTCGCTCTTTCTACTATCGCCTATTCGCCAGAGCTGCGTTCGAGTCTCCGTCTCTTGAGTTGTAGAGCTCAGATATGCGTAGAATTTTCCAATGATGCTGTCATCGGTGAGCCGTTGGTCATCATGGCTAAGACCAAAGTATTTGTATGCTTCGGCAACGTCTGATTCAGTGTAAAAGTTGCCTTCTGCGGCCGCCACTTCAGCAGCACGGCTGATGGCTTCCGCATCTTCCCCGCCTCTGAGAGACCCTATCCCCCTGAGACATTTCAGGTATCCAGGGGCCCGCCCGGCATCTCTCGAAACTTTGTGGTTAAATGTCTCAATAATGGAAGATGTCGACATATCCTCCACGACCCCCAAGTCTTCATAATGACTGCCTTCAATTAGCACGTAACACACAATTATCACTGGTTAAGAGGGACTAACGGAGCAGCTGCCATCTGAAATTCGTTCAATCTGGTGGCTCTGGGGTCTAAAGTATTGTTAGCCAGCGGTTCCAGAACAGGACAGCTAGACACCCACAATCAAACGCGTCTACAGCGTAAAGAAAGTCGTTTAACGCTGAATAGTAGGGATATTCGACTTGATTCCCTTTCTTCTCCATCAGAGGACGTTGGTGTACTAGTGCCGATAGCTCATGGCATACATCGTCTAGGAATATCTTTTGCGCGTCTTGGTAGGGAAATTCTGCCCACGGGTTGGGTCGCGGTGGTTCCCAGAAGCCGTTACTCTACAATAGATTAGTTCCCCGAAAGCCAGCCTCCCACAGACTGAGCGTGGTACACACCTTGAAAGTAAATCCAAGGAACTCCAGCAGGTCTTTACATGGCTTTCCGTCAACTCCAAAACTTGTCATGAACCGCTTGTTGTTTGCTGCTATTGCTTTGCTCTGTGGGCTGTTGCGGAGAGAATTCTCAACATATATGCGAAGGTTCTGTAGGACGGTGATGGGCTGCGGACGGGCCACACCCTCCAATCGCTCTGGATCAGCTGCAAGCGCAGCATCCGTGCGCTGCTGCAACAAGCTGGGATCGGTCAATAGACTAACCATTTCACTGGAAAGCACTGGAGAAACAACCCGTATTGACACCTTTGCGGCGCATGCGGAATATGAACAATCGAAATGGTATACCTCCGCCAGCTGGCCCTTATTTGTGTGTTCCTCCGGATCTTGGCCACCTCTATATCTCCCGTAGAAATACACAAAGTGGTGTATGTGATCAGAAAGGCTCTGAGTAGGTTGGCCGACCGGAGCAGAGTCCACTTTTAGCTGTATATGATGTCGGCATATCGAGCATATCGCGGATATCTTTGTAGGAGTTGCCGAGCTCGTCCTATCCTCCCCAGGTTGTGGGCGTATGGTTTGATTTGGTTTTGTAACATAGCTATGACGGCAAGCTTCCGGGGAAATGAACTGTGGCGGTCCTTGATAGTGCTCGGGGTAAACTGGAGGTACATCTGAAAGGAGGTTGCGGCCTGTCTCTGGTGGATGGGAAGGATCGTAATGGAGCAAGTCTTGTACAAGACGCGGCGCAGCCTTGCCTATTTATGGAGATGAAGTATAAACATGTGGCTGTTCCAAGGTTCGGTAAAAGTGCCTTACCTGAGCTGCGAACGGGCGACATTGAGTGTATCCGCACGTCACCTCACTAGAACTTTGGCGAGAGGAACGACTCGTAGAATGTAGGTGTATTTATAACTTTTCCATGTAGATGCAAGGAGCTTCCTGTTGTGCGTGTCACACCGACGGACCCGATTTCTATCTAGAAACTCTTCGACGATGTTGGAAAGCTGTTAAAGCAATAAGGCGCGGGGAGGAGGCGCTGGGGTAGACGAGAGGTAGGCAGACGTGCGGGTACACACCGCCAGCGGCTGTTCGGTCAGGTGTTCAAGGGTAAATAGATTCCTTTGATATTATCCAAGGGTATGTCAGGGAATGAAAATAAAAGGCCGAGGGCCTGAGATCATCTATTGAAAATCAACTGCCGACATCATCTGGAGCTTCAAGAGGGTGCCTGGGCGGGATTCCGCGGCAGAAACTCCAAATCGCCCAAAATCCATCGTCACGATCCACCGAAGCGGACTTCGTTCAATTCAAGCTCCAACGCACCTCTTCCTACACGCAACCGCCACCATGGGCTCGTCCTCTGAAGAGCACGCTTACCACGCCCAAGATACAATTGGGAGGACAATCAAAACCATTGGGCTTACTGGCTCCGTGGGTCTGTTTGCATCGGCTGTCCAGAACACCCTCGCCCGGCAGAACGTCGGACCATGGGGAATCTTTGTGAGAAGCGGCGGTACCATCGGTATCTTTGGTATGATCAACTCAAGGTCTTTGTTGCTTAGTCTGAGCCTGTGCTAACTTTGACCGGTAGCCGCCATGGGAGGTACATATGAATTCGTCAAGACTGCGTCCGCCAACCTCCGAGAGACCGAAGACTACTGGAACGTCGCTCTCGGAGGCTTCTTCTCTGGTGCAATTCTCGGGCTGCGAGGTGCGTTCGCGAATACTGAAAACAAAATGCGGGTTAATCACGCATGCTAATTCACGAGCAGCTCGGACATTCCCCGCTCTTCTCGGTTACGGCGCGGCGCTTGCCACCACAATGGGTGCATTCGAGTACACTGGTGGGACGCTGTATGGTCGCAGGCCGGAGCGCAGCGAGGACGAATTTGGGCGTCGAACACAATTGAGGACACAGTGGAGGACTCCTGGTGAGCAGACACTGGCAGAGCTGGGTGAGGGACGAGGTACGTGAAAACCCAAAAATGGTTCGAATAGATATTCCTAACTTCTCCATATAGGTATCTCTGGTCCTGGATACAAGGAGCGACGAGCAGAGAGGATCAAGGAGGCGTACGGAATCGATGTTCCCACCTCCATTGTCCCCGCTTCATGAAATCTGTTTGGGTCGGCGTCTTTGTCCAGTCTGTAAAATCACTTGCAATATATCATATGGCCTCTTATCGAGCGCACCTACAATAAGATTTCCTTTGTCTTGGTTCAATACCTAGTGTACCCTCGAAGTTCGAAGTATGGAGAGTTCTGGCCAATCAGATACCAGGTTTATCAATCATATCAACCTTGGAAAGCAAGATGAAGCACCTCGTGTTTTCATCAATGCCCTCCACGGAAAATGAGAGAAGGGAAACGCAAGACCTTTTAGATGAAGTTGATTTCAAGGCCAAGTGATTTTGAAATCGAACGACGCTTGCGGCATATGCTCTTGCATAGGTCCTCTATACCCCGACTCCACCTCCAACTCCAACAACTGGCAACAGTCAACTTGGAAGCGTAGGAACAAACACATGTTTTAAGTGTCACTATCACCCAAGCCCTGCCTAGATCTCCGTTTCCTGAGTATCCCGGGGTAATGATCCGTACTTCTCTGACAGCGACAACAAAGGCCATCGAATTGTCGCAGGAGCAACGAAGAGTTCGAATTTTCTGGAAGGCATCCACCGATTCTCCCGTCCCGTCTCATCAAGGAGAAATGAAGACGTACGGAGTAGTACGGACCTTCATCCTACTAAAATTAGGTGTGGAGTGCAGAGACACAACGTGCGTGGACCTATTGTGATATCAAATTTAACCCCTTACCACGATTGAGAAAATACATACGTTGAACTTGTACATAGTAGATAAAGTAAACTTCCAGGGGGAATAATAAATCGTGAAGCACAGAACTAAACTACTACTAATTAGGTTGAAGTGGCTGGTGATAATTTAGATTGAGGCGTTCGTTTCCCAGTGACGCTAATTAATAACGGACTCTGGAGGAGACCCTACGTTGTACATGGGGGATGGATATCGACTTCACCCATGGTTCATCGCAAACTCTCACAAGCCTCGAGCCTCAAACCTCAAGGTGAGCTCACCCAAGATTTAGTCCTTTCGCACTAGACTACAGTGCAGCAAGCAGAGCTGATCGGCATGGAAACGAACCATGAGAGCCTGAGATCTATGACGTCGAGCAGCTCTTCAATAACCCAAACGGGAAAGATCCGCCAATCATGGATGCCCAGTGGTTCTCCCCTTTTCCTCTAGACTTATGGTGAACCGAGAACTCTGGAACTGTAAGATGAGATTCGCCACTCGTTTGCTCAGGAAAAGGGATGGAAGTCCTTGGAAGAGATGAAGGAGGAGAATCGCGGTGGGCTCACGCTCCACCATTCCATTGCCATTATTGGGCCTCATCACAGGACATAGCCACAGGCTTCAGCCCTTTTCGATGGAGTAAGCCACTCCCAGTGTATGTACGTACAAGCCACCCTTGGTGGGAACGATGTATGGGTAAGGGGGAAGAAATTCGAAATCAATTATTATTATTGCGATCATGATCTTTCTCCTGAATCAGTGAATATGAGCCTTGGTAGGGAAATTAGATCGGGTGGAATACTTCGGGTCATCGCAGGCAACGGCATTTCTTCTGGGCATCGTTGGCTTTGCTGGATACGCAATGCATCCATCATCCCGGGCTGTACCTGAACTGGCAGAACGAGGGTGTGTTGACAATCGGTACCAGCTTCGAAGATACAACTTGAATAACAACACGGTGCAATCACTGCAATGTAGCGAGTCAGGACGCCAGATCTCATGGGTCCGGAGATTCCGCCCGCGCAGGTTCAACATTTCAAGGTTCGTCTTGGGCGTCATCAAAGGTCGCATCGCCCAGCGTCGACGTCATCCGCATCCGTCTTGCTTTCTTGTTGCTTCATAACCTGAGCCCTCTTCCGTCTGGTACTATCTCCTTGTTCAGCTTTTCAGCCCTGCATCGCCGACCCCATCGTCTTCATGGTTTTCAAGCCCACCTCCCTTCAACGCCTGGGGGATATTCCTCCTTTCAGCGAGTGGAGCCATACATCACAGCATTGAGCATTCCGATCGCCCGCTTTATTATTGCCGGTTCTCCTGATATTTATTCCCCGTTATCCTTTCCTGTTAGGCTATTCCTGCCTGACTTTTAGTTTCGATTTCCTGCGCGGGAACAACCCAAAAGTACCCCCGCAAAACAGTGCGCTCCAGGCCCCTTCAAACCCGTTCGCCTGGTAACCAAATCTCCCCATTCCTAAATAGTAAAACTGAAAAGGGTCACTCTCTCCTATCTTGATTCTATTCATATCCCCTCTCTTTTCCCCTGCAACTCGTCTGCCTGCTTCATTCGCCTTCTTCACCCGCCTCCTCTCACTGATTGGGTCGGTTGATGTTGACGCGCACTCGGGTCTGCACCGCCCCTGCTCATCTGCTGCTGCTGCGTGTACTCCTCTCCGCGCCTCAGTATTCACGCGCTTAGTACAACCCCGCCATGGCGATGGCTCTGCGCTCACAAACTCCTGTCCAGGACGGGTTTTCCTCTGGGTCACAGCATCCAGATTCGCTGTTGGCCGCTCGGGGCTATGGTGCACGATCAGGTTCCCGCCCTAACTCATTTGCCACCAGTGGCTCTGGTTATAACGTCGCACACGGCGCCGTTGAGCCCTCTCCGCTAAACCACTACGGCCGCTTTCACGAGGAACTAGACGCAATCAGCAGGCGCGGCTCCATGGATGGTCCATCAGGAATACAACGATCAGCGTCCCAAATGTCACAATCTCGCTCTGCAACCCCAACCAGATCTGGTACTCTGAAGAAAAAGTCGTCCCTAAGCAAGAGGGGCAGTATGCGACGCAGCGGAAGCCGGAGGAGCTTGCGTGCTGGGAGTGTGAGAAGCCTGGTACTAGGTGATAAGGAAAAGTATCCGGTGGATGGTGATGAAGACATGAACAGCGCATTCTATATTCCCGTTCCGACGACTGGAAGTCCTACTGAGGTTTTGTCCAACCGTTTTCAAGGTAAGGTTTCCTTATATCGGGAAGAATGGCCACTAATAATATTATTAGCCTGGAGGAAGGTTCTCAAAGATTTGATTGTGTTTTTCAAGGAGCTCCAAAAACAACATGAAGCTCGCGCAAAGTTGTACCTTTCGACAACGAACATCATGAATAATACATCGCTTCCACCAACATTTCTCAAGTCAGGCGGCCTCGGAGATGCGAATGAGATTCTAAGAGATTTCCACCGCCAGGCGCACGATGAGGCAATCAAAGCGGCACAGGTAGAAAGCGAAGTCATTAGCCAACTCGTGGGGTTGCGGATCGATCTCCAGAAGAAGATCAAAGAAATCAAAGCGCTTTCAGGGGATTTCCGCAACTCTGTTGACAAAGAGGTCGACGTCACTCGCAAGTCAGTCCGACACTTGCAAGAAGCATTAGGCCTGGTCGACGAAGATCCCTCTGCCACATCTGGGAAGGGCGACCCCTTCATTGTCCGCCTGAATGTAGAGAAGCAGATTGAAAAGCAAATTGAGGAGGAAAACTACCTGCATCGAGTGTGTTCAGTGTCTTTTCCCCATGATCTTGTACTAATATGTTCCTAGGCTTATTTGAACCTTGAAAACTCCGGCCGTGAACTCGAGTCCATTGTTGTCAGCGAGATCCAAAAGGCTTACAATGCCTATGCCGGTATTCTCAAACGAGAGGCGGACGAGACCCTCGACACTGCAGAGAAGCTTCGCGTAGGCCCGATTTCGATGCCACACGACCACGAATGGAACGCTTTTGTTGTCGAAACTGACGAGATGGTCGACCCGCGTGTACCGCTGCGAGATGTCGACAATATCACATTTCCAGGCAAGGATCATCCAGCAGCAGCCGAGGTCCGTTCTGGAATGCTGGAACGCAAGAGCAAGTATCTCAAGAGTTACGCTCCTGGATGGTTAGTATTGACCAGTATTGATCATGTTCGTCTCTAACTGTTGCAGGTATGTATTATCGCCAACCCATCTACACGAATTTAAATCGGCCGATAGAGTTGCATGGCAGACGCCAGTGATGTCATTGTACCTTCCGGAGCAGAAGCTCGGATCTCATTCGCAACCGGACTCAACGTCGCACAAGTTTATGCTGAAGGGACGACAAACCGGAACCATGCACCGTGGGCATTCATGGGTGTTCAGGGCAGAGACTTACGAGACGATGATGGCCTGGTACGAGGATATAGAGGGGCTCATCTCCAAAACAGGAGAAGCCCGGAATGCGTACGTCAGGCGACATGTACGGAGCGTGAGTGGCGCCAGTTTCCGAAGCAGCAGTGACGGAGTCATGGATGAAGACGAAGCAGATCGAACACCCTACTCTGCCGGATCAGTCGTAATGAGCCAAGAGCGCCCGACATCCCAGCCCCGTCAGCCAGGCGGCCGTTTTCCGAGTGATGTGCACATCGACCGTCATATGCAGGTGCCCATGTCACCTTCGAGCGGAGAGAGCTCCGGGGAAAGGGATCTGCTCGCCGCAGCAGGTTCGCTGCCTGACGGTGGGCACTACTTCGCTGCTAATCCAAATAACCGCTATCATTCTGACAAAGATTCAGTTTCCCATCAGAACTCGAATCCGAGTAGATCTGCAAGCAGTGCTGGTCATCGGTTCCCTATTGATGGGTACGATAACTACCAAGACAAATGGATGGCTTCGTCCGACTCTTTCCGTCAGCAAATCTCACAACCAGTTCAGCCTGCACCTGCACCTGCATCTGTCGACAACCGGGTAACCATCGAGTCTCCCAAAGAAACCCCCTCAAACACCGTCTTCATTGCTGGTCTCGGTTCCACCTCAGCCCAAGACCACGCCACACAACGCCAGCGCAACCGCGGCGAAAGCGCTTCAACCGCCTTTACAAACACCAACATAACCAACAACACACACAGCACGGTCCCGACATCAGTGGATGAAGACGAAGAGTCAGACGATGACCTCGAGTCCGTGAAGCGCGGCCCTCGGTCTTTGCGTTCCGAGATGTCGTCTCTCCCAAACAGCGTGCGGAACTCCATTGACGTCCCCAAGAGACCCGCAGCACAGACCAAAAACAGCGTCTCCACGATCGAACTGAACATACCAGGGCACTACCCGCGTCAACAAGCCGCTGTCTAAGCACCTCTTTTCCAGTCACGGTTGGAGTGCTAAGCTAGGCAGAGCTTGGCACGGCATCTTGTTCGAGCTCTACCTTTTCTTTTTTTTTCTCCTTTGTACATATTTGATTTCCTTTGTGCCTGCTCACCGCCGAGCTATCTAATCCTCCCGCGAACCATCCCAAGGTCGGAGCCCGGGCTGGGGCGAGGGATTAGATAACTAGGTAGGCGACGATTTCCCTTTGTCGGATATTCCCTTCACTTCGTCGGCCGTAGATATCTGGCCACTTTCTTTTTCCTTTCACTTGTACAATATTGTCGATATCCCATCGCGCTGGGCTTGGTTTGGTTTGGTGGTTTGCCTTGGTTGTGTCTGTTTGATATACAGAATATATGATTTTTACGTCCTGCCATTTTGAAACTGGTTTATATAATGCGGTGATTCAAATACTATGGCGTGTAGTCAGTGTTACCGAAAAAAATACTAGTAGGACAGAGTGGATTACGTACGGAGCTCCAGAGCTACTACATATTCCAAGTTCCAGTTGCAAAGTAGTCGCGGCATCTACCTACCACTGTGATAGCCTTACAAGACCCAACAAAAAGCCTGACCCTATTTTGTTCAATATCTTCCATTTTGTCCCCAATGAGACGACGGATCAATGTTTCAACACAAGCAAGTATGTAGCCCGTTATCTCACATGACCTAATCACCCAGATAGAAAAACAACAGCGAGCAAAGGCGGCGTGTACGTCAAAACAATTGCAATGTGAAAACAGATCAGTAGCCCATATAAGCAATCCCATCCATCGTCTTGAAAAGCAACTTCGTATACTTTTTTCCGGCCCTCCGAGGTTCCGAGTCATACTCAATTCTCGCACGAGGGAAAAGTAAGCTTAGGAAACTACGGTACAATTACATGATCTGGTCCTGGGTGAGACCACCGGTTGGTGGGATATCATCCATCACGTCGCCCTGGCCCTGCGATGGGGTCATGTACTTGACAAAGGTGATGCCAAGAGGGCGGCCACCATATTGATATCCCGTGAACTTGGCTGTGCCAGAATTAGCGGACGAGCCGAGCGCAAAAGGAGAGGGTCATACAAATGGCAGTCTCGGCCGTGTCGCCGCTGTCGAATTGGACAACACCAGTTCCACGAGAGCGGCCGTTAGGCTCATACTGAATTTCGGCACGGTCCACCTTTCCAATGGTTGAAAACAAGTCCACCAAGTCTTCATTGCACGTCGACCAAGGAAGCTACGCGTTGTCAGACTCTGTCCACAAAAGGCACTGTTTGCTGTGGGACACTCACGTTGCGCACGTAGATCACAGGCCCTTTGTCGCCTCCAGAGGTAGCGAAATCTGTGAACGAATTGGGGGGTACGGAGGCCGCAGCCTCAAAGCCGGGCCCAGTAGGGGCAGCGCCGTAACCGCCGCCATAGCCTCCTCGGAAGCCACCACCAAAGCCACCGCGGCCACCAGCAAAACCTCCGCGACCGCCAAATCCGCCACGACCACCGAAGCCGCCGCCGAAGCCACCGCGGCCCATGCCAGGTCCCGATCCTGCGAACCGGTCTTCACGGACCTCCAAGGTACGTCCTTGCCAGTCGTATCCATTGAACTGCTGGATAGCGTTACGCGCATCGTCGGGCGATTCAAAAGCAACAATTCCGGAGCCCTTGGGGCGGCCGGAGGCGTCGGTATGAACATCGGCA
The DNA here is from genome assembly GCA_025688815.1 of Aspergillus carlsbadensis. Lineage (NCBI taxonomy): Eukaryota > Fungi > Ascomycota > Eurotiomycetes > Eurotiales > Aspergillaceae > Aspergillus > Aspergillus carlsbadensis. The sequence goes on from MU628237.1 coordinate 52,418, forward strand.
CGGATTACGGCGCCTTGTTGAGCTATATAGCAAAGGACGGTCAATATCCGATCATTCTGAGACTTCAAGAGGGGGTAGACGGCAGGAAACAGCTAACGCTGTTCGGCATAAGCCTGATACCTGGGCTTACCTGCTTGGCGGAAAAGATCCTTCAAATCTTGCCAGCCAACGTTGAAAGGAAGCTATAAAACGTCAATCCAAGAATGCTTCGGCCAATGACGTCGCATCAAAGCCAAGAGCAAAGAAGAAACATACGTTCGAAACGTAGAGCTGTCTTCCTCCAGCGCCGCCGCCGCCGCCACCACCACCACCGTAACCGAATCCACCACGGCCGGGACCACCGCCAAAGTCTCCACGGGCAGGGCCGCCCGAGAAACGAGGCTCAGGTTCCCGATCCTAGCAAAAACAGTGTCAGTGTCAAATAGAGTAGAGTACCAGAGCCAGTGTGAGGTACCTCGCGGACGTAGACTAAGCGTCCCATAAGATTCTGGTTACTGAGAGTGTTGACCGCATTCTGCGCTTGCTCCCTGGTCGCGTATTCCACAATCCTTCTTTGAGTTAGCTTTTCTGTAGTTGGTAAAAAGAAAGAAGGTAGAAAGAAGGTAGAACTCACCCGCATCCCTACAATAATCCCGGACAGCCAGGCCCAGCCCGTCAACCCAAACAGTCCAAGCAAAATCGAACCAACGGGGGTGAAAAAGAAAACCAGAAACAAAGGAAAGAAAAGGAAAGAACCAGTCACGCTACGCATTGGCGCCCACCTTCGACATTCCATTGGGAAGAAGCAAGACGTCGGCAAAGATGACTTCTCCAGCTGTAAAGACGACGCGAAAGACGACCCCCCAAAGTCAGCCACAGATTCCAAATCCAATAACAAATGCTCATCGCACTGCCGACACGATATGACCCTGCTCACCCTGTCTCATAAAATCTTTAAGATGATGCCATTTGACATCATAGGAAAGGTTGCCAACATAGACCCGGCGGTCTTGCTGGGACGAATCGCGCACGGACTGCATCATTTGTTCTTTCGCGACTGCACGGTCTTCGAATGACCTAGGGGGAGGCGGGTAGCTACCACGCCCACTGTATCCCGAACCTGAGTGACCTCCTGCCGGTCCCTGGGCAGTACTCATAGGAGAGCGAGAACGGCGATCGTTGCGGCGGTAGTCGTCACGATCACGGCTGCGAGATCGACTGCGTGGCGAATACGAACGACGGCTCCGTCGAGGACTACGTGATCGACGACGAGGAGAACGAGACCTCTCGCGCTGGAAGCGGTCAGTGTCGTAATCACCGGAAGACATTGGAAAATAAAAGGAGAAAGAGAAAGAGAGCAATAAAACGAAAAAGAAAGAGAAACGGGATCGGAATTCCAAGGAACCGAGTCGAGGAGAATATGGGCAGGATGACTGGTCTGCGACAACCGCTTTGCGCGACGTTCAACCTTGGGGACTTGGGGGGAACGATTTCGGAGCTGAGGTCATGTGACCAAGATGGGGCAGCTCCATATTGAGTTACCTCAGGAGGGACCCGGGGGGAAAGGCGCATCCGAGACGGCCCTAGCGCGGAGGTTCCAAAGTGTACCAGGTATAGGTGCAACGAAGAGAATGCACAGGGAGAGCACGCGGGGAGTAAGGGAGAGGCAAATCCCTTCCCGTGTACATCGTCCCCGTCAATAAAACGGTCGAGGACAAATCTTGAGCCCTCCAGCTAGCTGATAGCTACCAAGTCCGTGAATTCAGGCAGAGAGAGGCAAGGATAGAGAGCGACATCTCGCATGATCCGAGAGCAAAACGGTGAATTTTTTTCCCACCACGAAAAAGATCGCCAAGGGAGACGAAATAAAAAAGACGCGACTTACTTGGTATGGTCGATAAACGTCGGCTAGAGTTCACTTAAAGTGTAAGCCACAGATATAGCTGCCCAGTAAACACGAAGCAACGAGAGAAGGATGAAAACAAAGTGGTAAAAATAATAGTTGCACACACAACACCACACAGGGGAAGGAGAGGAGGGGGGGAAAGAGGGGAGGAGGAGAGAAGGGAAAATATGAGAAAGGATCGAGGACAGGGAGGACAATAGCGGGGGAGCGAAGGGGGGGAACAAAAAGAAAGCACAGCTCCAGTGCTCCGTACGAGCTGCTGTGCAGTTCAGCCTGTGTGTCTGACAGACCAGCTCGGACTGAACGCACGCCACAGTGTGATTGGTGTTCCCGTAGAAATCCGAGATGCAGCAACGACAATGTTTGGTTGGATTGGAGTAGGGACCAGAGGGAAAGGCTCACAGTGGCGGAAGCAATGGATAATGATAATGGTAACGATAGGAGGAGGAAGAGGGAGTGGAAGAGAATGCTGGTAGAAGGTGCAAGCACAAGGTCCCTATCGCATCAGCCCTCGATGAGGGAGCGATAGAAGCCAAGCCTGAAAAAGGAGGGGGGCATAATAAAACGGAGCCCAGTAATAATAATAAAATGGAGGAGTAATAATAGAGGGCAGAAGTAGTAGTAGTAGGGCAGTGGAGAGGAATAAGGCTGGGGAATAGAGGAACCAAGGAAGCAGCGCCAGATCTGAAGGTCGAGTCTGGACTCTGGAACCTTGGGGACCTCCGGATACTTCTGATGGAGTACACTGGAAAGAACAGGCGATGTAGTAGTTGTGTTGTTGCTGCTGGTTCTGGCAATGGGAGGGCAACACCGGATGCGAGTGCTGGACGAAGAGGAGGATCACATACCCATGTTGATAGCAGACGCGGTCGGCAAGTCGCGAAGAGGTAGAAGCAAAGAAGCACAGAGGTACGGAGTATCTCTGTGTTAAAAAGGAAGAAGGAGGGGAGGAGAGGAGAGACAAACGCAGATGACGATGCTTGATTTGACGGCCACAGAAGGGTTGGAGATTGGCTTGGGAGCAGAGAAAGATCCAATTGGAGAGATTCAATGAAAGCGCAACAGTGGAATGCACAACATTCAGAGGGGAAGAAGAGAGGTTGGAACTTGGAAATCGGGATGGAATTTAGAGAAGTTGGGGCACGCTATGATTTAACCAACCTGACAGATAAGATCTGATTGTTCCAGGTTCCAGCACTAGGTATTTGAGGCCCTTTGTTATTTGATTTCTCATTTGATCCATCTCATCTGTTTGGCATTTTGACATAATGCAATTTTAGATTGCCCAGAGGCAGGGTCTAAGTATTCCAAATCTCCTACTAACAATCTCATATTAGTTCATATTCAGGCTATTTGCAACTCCATTCATACAAAATACTTAGTAGTATTGTTTTTTTTTTATACATACCAACATTAAAGGAGCAAGAAGCTGGTCGTCTGCTTGAAAGCCCCTACTAAATGTCTTTACCAAGAATAATTATACTATCATTAGTATACCACTATAAGGGCATTCTTATGCATATTTTTACTTTGATATTCTTCTTTTTCTTCCTCTGCAACATCTGGTGGCCTCACACAAGGATTAAGAAGATCCTGCTGCTCAAACATCTCTTCTTGAACCTCTTGGTCCTGCACTAGGGCCTCTCCTTAAACCTTCACTTAAGATCTCTACTTCTGAAGACTGGCCATGAAGGCCCCCGGTATCCTCGAGATTCCTTCAACCTTCCCATTATCTTTAGATCGCCTCGGATGGTTGTGGCTTAATGCATGTCCTTTTTTGCGGTCCTTTTTATACCTTCGCAACAATACATGAAGGCCTAGAATCTATACAGTATCCCAATTTACTTCAGCTATCCCAAAGCGCGGCGTAACGTACACAACCGGTAACCAACGGAGAGCATCGATAGAAGAGTGAGATCAAGTGAAAAAAGAGAAATCACTACATATAGTGTACTGTCTCTGGAATTCCAAGTTGTCTTCCAGATACTCTATATATCTACCGCACATTCTTGGCTCCGCTCAGACCACCGCTTGTACGGAGGAGTCGCCCAAATTTCGCCCGTGGTGCTATCCATTCCAACGGTCAACCACCACAAACTCACCATGGCACGTCCGCTCCTCCGCCCACTGCGTTCCTGGCGCAATTCGCTCGTGCACTCTTCCCCCTGCGCCCCTCGCATATCATTGATTCCGGCGATCTCCGCCATCCCCAACCAACACACCCAACTCCGCCGACTCTCTCGCGATCTCCCGAGCCACCACCGCCGCCTCTATCACTCTCAGCACCACCCCGACCCCCCACCACACGAATACACAAACTCCCAAATAACAATCCTCACCGCAGCCCTCAAACATGTCCCCACGCACGGCTTCACACGAGACGCCCTTACCCTCGGCGCCCGAGACACAGGCTTCCTAGACGTCTCCATCCAGCTCCTCCCACGCGGCGAATTTGACCTCATCCTCTTCTGGCTCGCGAGTCGACGAGGCCTCCTCCGCGCAGCGGTCGAGCAAAATGGTCTTTTCAAATCTCCAGACTCCAACTTAGTCTCAGTTGAGGAAAAGACTAGAAAGTTGGTCATGGAACGTCTAAGAATGAATACCGAGATCAAGCATCAGTGGCAGGACGTACGTTGTTCTCCCCTCAGAAGCAAAAAGATTGATACTAACAATACCAGGCCCTTGCACTCATGTCCCTTCCATCGCACATCCCCCTCTCGCTCTCCGAACTCCACGCCCTTTCCTCTGACATTCTCCACCTGGCGGGCGATGCCTCCGTCGATGCATCCTGGTACACAAAGCGCCTTTCTGTTTCTGCAATCTATGCCTCTGCCGAGGTAGTCATGACTCGGGACTCGAGCCCCGATCTCGCAGCCACGGAGGCCTTTGTCACGCGGCGTATCGAGGATAGCAAGGCGATCGGGGATAAGCTTGCGGGGGTGAAGCAGTGTTTGGGATTCATGGGGTCAACGGCAGTTGGATTGGGGAGGAGCTGGGGGTTGAAGATTTGATAATAGTGTGTGAACCCGGGTTTACCCAGATTGCTGTATGATTATTGAATGGCGTATATGTATTCTATGGAGCAATAACTTTCTCTTTATCCGCATTCTAGGTCCGCGATCTAGTATTGAATGCGTCAGTGCATTAATTTGTCTGAGAGTTGTGTAATTTTTGTCCACCATATTGTGTACATCTATAATACAGGGCCGAAAAGGCAAATAAGGTATATATCTGGTTTTATATCTGCCCCCACAGCGTTTGGGATCGTTCTCTGTCGCGGCGGGCTTGAAAGCGGAGCTGCTCCCTCACCAATTCAATCCAGCCATCCTTTCCATCCAAGTCGCGTATGGCTTTGCGGTTCTGCGGTAAGTCCCACCACAACCGATTAGCGTCAGACAGTTCCAGCAATTCCACATCTTTCTTTCGCTGCGCCGAGATCGATTTAAGGAGTAGCAGGGTAAGGTTGTTTGGGGAGAGTCCCAGCACTTCCATCTCGCGTAGGACGGATAACACCTCAGGAAGATCGTGGCGACCACGCCAGTAGAAGTATATCAACTCGTTGTACAGCTCCATGGAGCTACCGAGAACAGCAGACTCACGGCCGAGGGAGTTGATAGTCGACCGGAATTGCGCAATCAACGGGGATTGTGGAAAGTGGAGGTTCAGCAGGCGGAATGTCGAGAGGAGCATCCTGGGATAGAGCTCAGTGACGACGGCCTCGATGGGGATGAAAGGTGGGACATCCAGGATGGGAGTAGCGTCAGTTTCCGACTGATCACCGAGCTCGCGCCTACCGGGAAACTCGAGCTCATCAAGCATACCGTTCCCATCCGTTCCAAGGTGTTGTATCATTGAGAATATACTCTCTTTGCATATTTTCCAAATTCGGATTTCTCCCTGCTGGTTATCCTCAGCTGCGCGACAAAGGGCCGACTCAATTTTCAAACCTTCCCGGTTGATAGTCTCTTTAAGCAACCTTGGGCTAACTGTGCCTTTACTCGCTCTGCGGTGGGGTACCTCTACCTCGAGCTCTCCGAACTCCTTGGACTCCTTATTCGCCTTAGACTCTGCGGGCCGCTCAAACTCCTCGAAGTCCCTGAACTCCTCAGGCTCCTTGTTCTCCTTGGACTCCGCGGGCCACTCAAACTCCCCGCTGTCGAAAGACAAAGAGCTCGAGGTATTACCGGCTTCCACAACATCCAGGATTTCTGTATCTGAATGTAACGCCGGGTCCTGTGAGACGCTCGAGTTGTTCAGCCGCAAATTTGCATCTTGCATGGCGGTATCGAAGATTGAATAGATTTCTTGCATGGGATCCCGATCCGCCATCGACGGCCCATCAAAATCCAAGTAGTCGCCTTCCATAATCGACTTCGCATTCATACCAATATCCCCTTCGAGCTGCTGAAAGAGGCTTGCCAATGTTCGTGTCTCGCCAGTGGTCATCTTAGGTTTGATCGCGGTCGCAAGCGGTTCGGCTTTCACAACGGGCCTTAGATATTGCTCCACTGACTTGTTCCTCGGATCCGCTGTGACTCCCTTGCGAGCTTTTCTACGCGCGGCCACAGAGGCTGCTTTCTTTTTGATGAAACTGGTTCGAATGGCTGGAACAGGCTCGCTTGGCAAACTGAAGTCGTCCTCATGAGTTGATCGAGATGAGCTGCCATTTTCAGCCCCGGTCTTTCCGGATTCAAAGGGTGAATATTGCGAATAGGGTTGGGATTGGAGTCGCAAGAAGCGCGGCGAGGTAGTGAGAGTGCGAGTTTGATAAAGAAATGGAACAAGAGAATGGCGTGTTTCCTGGACCTGGGCCAGCCAGGTCGAGGTTATGCGCCGCGAAAAGGTCATATTGTCTGGTGAGAATCCATGTCGGAGGTCAGTTTTTTCGCCGACAACAAACAAAAATCAATTTCGGCACAGGTTATTACTCACGTGACCACGTGGCTGGCTGCAACGCGTTTTCTCTGAAAACCCACGATGCCGATGAGGCGAAGATGGCAAATCCTCCAATCCTCATTTCTATCGATTGCTAGTATTTTATGCCACTCTTTGCTTGAACTTATCGTCATCTTAATCATGGTTAGTGACGAACTTTCCGAGTTTGAAAAGCAGCGTCTCGCAAACATTGCGGAGCGCGATGCGCTTCTCAAGAAGCTCAGTCTAGACGCGCAATCAGCAGGACTATTCCCGTCAAAGCCCAAAGGACCATCCGGCGATCAATCAAAGCCTAAGAAGAAAAAGCCTGCGCCCAAGGTGAAGAAGGAAGAATCATCACTCCCGCGTCGCACTTCATCCCGGCTGCGAGGCATTGCGGCGGATAGTGAGGTCGCGAAGCGAAAAGCGGATGAAGAGTATGATCGCAGACAGGAGGAGGAGAGGGCAAAGAGGGTCCGCAAGTCGGACTCCTTCTCGTTGAACGACATATTCGTTTCAGGCCAAAAGCTGGACGGAGACGCCTTGATTGGCGTGGACGTGATTACAAAGGGGGTCGCTGTGCCATACCAGCGAACTTTTGGTGATGAGGACATCAAATCCACAGCAGATAAGGATCTCAAGGCCGCTCGGAAGGAGATGAGTGGACTGAGTCTGTGGGAAGCTTGGGAACCTAATCGTATTATGAACCTCTACCTCTATGCGTATTTGACGCTGACCACGAGGCGCACGTAGGTATAAAACTTACTCCGGAGAGAATATATTCGATGACATTTCATCCATCGGAAGCAAAGCCATTAATCTTTGCTGGAGACAAAATGGGCCACCTCGGAATCCTAGACGGCTCACAGGAGAAGCCTGTATCCGCCGTGAAGAACGAAGACGACGACGACGACGATGATCCCGACCCTGTTCTTGTTACCCTCAAGCCACACACGCGCACAATCAGCTCAATGGCCATTCACCCTTCCAAACCTACACATCTGTATACCGCGAGCTACGACAGCTCCATCCGCGAAATGGACCTCGAGAAGACTTCATCGGTCGAAAAGTATGCTCCAGAATCCACTTCAGAGGACGTCCCAGTATCCGGCATCGATATGGCTGCCGAAGATCCGAATACCATTTATTGGACGACTTTGGATGGCGCATTTGGTCGGTACGATATGCGTACCAAGCGACAAAGCTCGGTCGCGACCTGGCAATTATCCGAGAAGAAAATTGGCGGTTTCTCACTTTACCAGACACATCCGCATTATTTTGCAACCGCCAGTCTCGACCGCACAATGCGCCTCTGGGATCTCCGCAAACTCTCACATACCGATCCTGTCTCGATAGGCGAACACACGAGCCGCCTATCAGTCTCACATGCCGCCTTCAACAGTGCGGGACATATAGCAACGTCATCCTACGACGACACCTTGAAGATATACGATCTTAGTGCTCGAGGCATATCTTCTTGGAAACCAGGGCACACGCTGGATGACTCACAAATGAAGCCTGATACCGTAGTAAGACATAATTGTCAAACAGGCCGATGGGTTACCATGTATGTCGCTCCTCCGTTCCACCCTCGTTAATCGGTCATACTAACATGCGATGACTAGCCTCCGTCCTCAATGGCAACTTAACCCACAATCGCCCACACAGCGCTTTTGTATCGGAAACATGAACCGCTTTGTCGACATCTACAGTGGGTCGGGCGACCAGCTCGCCCAACTTGGTGGCGAGGGGATCACTGCTGTTCCAGCCGTTGCCGTATTTCACAGGAGCAAGAATTGGGTTGCTGGTGGCACAGCGAGCGGGAAGATCTGCTTGTGGATGTAGCAATATCTATCTCTTTCCCATCTCCGTTTTCCCCCATTCCTCTTTTTCCTTAATAAATCAAATTTTGGTGGGCTTATTGCGTTCGTTCGTCTTTGTAGTTAGAGCCTCTGGTTTATTGTACTCTCTAGTGTATCAACATACCTACCTATCCCATCTTTGTTACAACAGTTGGTTCTCTAGACTAATATGAGGTAGCGGCAGTTGAACCTTGTCTTACCAGGTCGTTAACCATTTGTCCAATGGCTACGATTTACGGGAATGTGAAAGACCAAGACCAACCACAGCAGCGTCTAACCATCAAAACCGTATGCTCATTCGTCTATGCCAATAGAAGAAAAGCTCGTATACTATTTACACAGCATATCTAAAAACATCAGCCCCATGTGCAATGCGTAAACAGAAAGTCTGCTCTGTCTGCTGGTGACTCATTGCTAGGGGCAACTCCCGATCTTCACACAGAGGAAGAAACAGCCATCACAACTGCCAGTGGGTATCAACACCATGAGAAAATGCTATTAAAAAAAGTGGAAAAGGCAGAGAAAGGGAAGAGCGTTATTCGTGAGCAGGTATGAAGAGGGTGAGAGGTGAGAGAGAAAAGAGAGCCCAAAAAAGTGGTAAAGCATATACACCTGAAGATGCCACGATTTGGTTCGCATGAAACCTTTCCCGTTATACAAAAAAAATTGACAGGACCAGAGCAGGCGCGGGCTCTGGGCTCGTCTGTATTATGTGTTGCGTCAGGGTGACGAATAGACGAAGAGTATTGGTCAAGCAGCAGCATGCTGTCACTCAGTTGATAGATCAATGAAGCCGCGCGCCTGTCGATCATTGAACCCCGAAACAGGGCCCATGCACACGTAGTTTACCGCACATGGGAAATCATCCGTATTGGATCAGAATTCGTTTCGCAACTCTTCACGTGACTGCTGTTGGCTAGTGTCACGGTCCTTGCCTTTGCGCCTGGATGGCGCAGGCACAAAGTCGAAGAAGGCCCGGTATTTGCTCGTGGTCTCCCTGGTAATGCTAGATCGGCGGGACTTGGAAGCGTCGGGATACTCAAGAGAATAAGTCGACGAGTTTTTCGAGCTCCCGGTACTATCCCGAGGTTCAGACCACCGTGGGATCGAGAAGGGTACCCTGCTCTGATCCCAGGTTGCCGATGATGAACTGGGTGGTGTCTCTTCGTCGCCCTCGGGGCCATAGTCAGTAGATCGCCGGGGTAGAGAAGGGCGAGAGGTAAAGTATCCGATGGAGTTGCGATGGCTTCCAGTTAGAGATGCAGAGACGGCATCCGGAGCTGGGGTAGCAGGCTTGGGTGGGATTTCATCATGTATCGTGGAACGCTCCAGGTTATCAACAAGTTCTTCCCACTTGATTTCCAGGTTACCATTGGGGCGTTCTGCTTGTTCCGCCCTACTTAGGCATTCCTTGGTTCGTTGTTGTAGACGAACCGCCAACTCGTGGAATTTCTGGACCGCGGGGTCTACTTCTTCCAGCGCTGAAAGTCTGGCAGGCGCAACCTCGAGCCATATTCGAATCAAGTTGGCAAAGCTTCGTGCATGGTCAATCAGAAAAGGAAGGCTAGGGAATCCTTCGCGTGATGGCGCGGGTAAACGGCCAAGAATCTGGATCGGCGTGGCATAGGAGGGGGTGACGATGGGTGCTGGGCGGTCGGCAGGAATTGCGCAGATAGAATCCACAAATTCCCTGAACTCAGACCGATGGCTGACAAGAAACTTATTCATCGGCTCCATCCAAGGCTCCTTGCTCCCAAATGTCGTCATATTGGCCAAGCCTTGCAGGGCTTTGGCAATGAGGGTCAGAGTGCGTTGGGCGCGGGGGCGGGGATGATCTGTCATATAGTTAGAATGAATGAGTAGAACAACATGAGTTAGATATACCTTTGAGCATTCCGAACAATTTGGGGTTCAAAATTGCAGGACAAAAGAAACGTAGGAAGAGAAAGCCGGAAACACTACTGTATGTGACCGAACGAAGGAAATCTCCGTAACGATCATCAGCACAGGCTCTTATATGCCGAAAGATGAGTCGCAACTCCGCAGGACATCGTGATGCAGATCCAGCTATCGACCTCCAGACACTAGTTGTCAGACTGACAAGGTTTTTCCAATTGCGCTCAAGATCGTCGGACCTATGTATACGAGAAGGGTCGACTTCGCATTCTGGGTCTGTGTCATCGATTTCGTGGAGCCGCTCTCCGATGGTTTCCTCCAGGTATTCTTTCCCTAGGCGGCGCATGTGGTAATCAAGAGCCTTGGTGAGAAGTGAGTTGCCCCGAAAGAGAAGATTAGCCTCGACTGTCGCAGTGCGCCCAAGGTCGCGCACCAAGACCTCGCGATCCTGGCCTGACTCTTGTGAGTTGTTAGAATGCAACCGAGTTGTATATCTTAGTCTGTTGGCTGTCGACTCTTTGTGAATACCGTCAATCTCATCTTCAACAAGCGCCGATATCCATTCAACCGTGCTTCCGGAGACCTGATAGATGTTCAAAAGCGCCTCGGACAATTGGTTGAGTTCGGAAGACAGAATTTGGGCCATGTTCACGGTAAGACCGTTGGTGAACGAGTGCAAAACCTCTGACATTGGTGTGTACTCGTTAGACATGAGGACAATCGTCTCATCCATCCGAACCCTCATCAACATTTCACCAACACACTGGTCCCTATCATCCAGTATCGGCCACCACTTCTCGGCCTCTACACTCGGTTCAAGATCGTCCAGTCGGATGTCTACCCTGCCGTACATAGCATCGTGCGAAGATACTTCGACATCGTCTAATATCCGCATTGGGTTTGTATCCTGATTCAAGGCATATGCGCCATGCGCTACCAGTGACCAATCACGTTGCGCTGGGTTGAGAGTCTTGACCCTGATAGAGGCCTGAGATAACACAGGAGGAAGGTCGTTGAACGTGAAATCTTCTCGCCAGAACGGGTTCGCGGTGCGGTATTTGATCGCCGTTTTTGCCCGGACCTCTCCATCCAAAAGTATCTCCGTGTAATAATCATTAACTGCAACAGTTGTAGTTGGGGTATAATGAGAACGAGATTGCTTCCGACTCCTTGGCGTCTCTTCTGAACCTTGGCCGAATAACTTCGCCTCTGTGACCTTGATAGTGAGCAATCTCTCGATTCTGAACATGTCTGGAAGTGTCTCTTTGCTCGTATCAATTGAACTTGGTGTTTTCACGGTCTCATCTTCAGTTGAATTGGCGGGGCCGTATAGTTCCGGCGTCGTGAAGGCGCGAAGAAGCACAAACCAGACCTCAAAAAGAACGCGGCTCTCTAATGCAAGATAAATTGGGCGAGTCAATCCAGACGCGGAATGCGCTGCATATTGTGGGTAGATTGCGATGCAAAACTCGTCCTCCAGAACAGAGGATTCTAGCTGCTGTATTGCACAGCGAGAGAGTTGAGATAGCTGGATGTATGCAACCAGGGTGATGTCTGTCTCAGTAAAAAGCCTAAATGCGCCGTTCTCCTGCAGCGTACAGCTGACCTTTTGCCAGGACGAGGACAGAGCGCGTTGCTGGCGAAATGTTGAGATTCTGCGTTCGGAGGACGGACGGACACCAGAGGCGCTTGGTCGGTCCCAGAGGAGCATCTTTCCCACTTTAATAATAGCGGCGTCCTTTTGAACAGTGCTCTCTGAATTTCTCCGGCGATCCACCAAGCGACGATCGCTTATTGTGACAGACTGCGGCTTTGTCATCTTATTCTGCACGCCTTTAGGACGGATTGGCTGCCAACATAATAGAGCTGCAAGCCATGAATCAAAAGTCTCGCTTACATGGGGCCGTAATTCCACTCCAAGGCCCGAAGTGAATGTTGATACACTGAGATAATTGGCTCGAGTATCGAGGTCCACGAGAGACCGGACTTGACAACCACGTAGATCCGGTATGAGAGTCTTTGCCAGAGCAGGTTCGCCTTTAGCTTGATATATCAGGCTTCCCATGGCGACATTGATTGCACAATAACCTGAAGTCCAGGCAGTCGTGGAAGATGTCCGAAAAGAAAGAATTCCATGCATCCTCCCGCACGTCGTCTTCATGAGCTGCAGCACTTTCGAGGCATCCGTATTTGACAATGATGAACCGGGATGGCTTGGGACCAACCCTGAGCTTCCAGGAGACCTGCTCAACCGCTGGCGGCTAGGTGTTCGAACAAAATATGTGGGGGATTGTATTGACGGAAACCCAATGGAAGATGCAGCTTGATCCTCCGGCGTTTTTGGCTGAGGAGTAGTGTTGATCGAACCCAACCGGTTTCGTGTCCTGGTGATAAAGGAGCTTGAGGATATATCGCTTCGCTGGTCATCCAAAGTCGTCGTGCGGGACCGCGCGCGTTGGCTCTTCAATTCCGACGGAGTCTCATCTTCGTCCCCCGTGGAGTAATATAGATTGAAATCGCGTCGAGATTCTCGATCGGGGGGTCTGGTCCGGGCGGTAGCACGAGGGGACGGGGCAGCGCTTGAAGGGAGATACTCCACTTCAGACAGAGGCGAATGGTTCCCGGGCTCAGAGGAATCAGGCGTCACGGCCCTAATGGTCGTTTCCCTAAAGCTATCCGGATACACCATGCCGTGGCGGTCCTTAGAGGAGGACTTTTTGCTCGGCCGACGTTCCACTGGCCGGCTATATGGTCCCTGATGCACCGAGTTTCGTTTATGCCCATTCGAGCTTTCCGACTCCATGTCTACCCAGTGACGCTTCGGCCGGGGTCGCTATAGTGAGACGCAGGCGGGCGGACGCACATATATCGATAACGACCTGGTTATGTTACCTTGCAGCGGCAGGCTGGGATCCAACACACACTGCGCAACCGACCTCGAACAATTGAGAGCCTTGGTCGTCCAATGGATCGCTAGATGAACGCATGGAGTCCGGATAGGGGGGAAACAGTAGAGTCGCACATTCGGTCGAGGCCGGGCGTGTCAGGGTACAGGCGAGAGCTGAAGAAGCGACACGGACCACCGGGAGCACTGTGGGTTTCAGGGGCGTCGGGTTAGGAGAGGGAGGTGAGCAGGAGACGAACGTTAACGACGAGTGAGCCGATGGGCGACAGATGGTACAGTCAGTAATAGGGGCGGTAGGCGTCGGTCTAATGGTCAATTTAAGATCGTAGTGTTGGTGTTCTGGTTGAGCGGGTTAGCTTCTTGGGGAGGGGAAGAATGTGGAGGAGCGAAAAAGTGGTACGGAAGCACAACGGCCTCAGGCCTGCCAGCGCCAGCGCCAGAGTCTGGTTCAACCGCCCGCCAACGTGATATCATTGGATTTAGTAGATAGGGAGGGGAAACGCCATACTCGTGCTCTACTCTATCCGCTGGAGTTCTGGTCTTCTCTACCAAAACGGACGATGTATGAGATCAATTGGTGGACTGCAGAAGGAGCGAACGATTGATTGACTTGAATTTCGTCCTGTTCGCGCTGGCTTGGGAGGCTGCAGATCCCACGTCAAGACGAAATGCCAGGGGGGGGGATCTTGAAGTACTTTTTTCCTTGGAGATTTTGGTACTTTTAAGATTTCTCCCTCTCTTTGTACAACAGGAGGTTTCGGTTGTCGGGTAAGCGAGCGAAGCGGGGGGGGAGAGAGAAGGAGAAAGAGGGTGAGATGCGATGGAGAGATGTTGGAATGTTGGGTGAAGAGGACACCAAAGATAGCGAGACTACTGATTGCTTGTCACGGTATAGCAGAGGCAAAAGAGGGGAGCTTAGAGTTAGCGACTCAGCACACCCCATAAACTCCTCGTCTGCCGTCTTCTCGAACGATATCAGGCACTCCACTGCTGGTATTCCTTATTCCACTATCAAAGAGCCACAGCAGTATTGTTTTCTGTTCCTCATCTATGGATACACCTCTCTGCAAGTCGTCATGCCTTTCCTTCATGCTGGTCGAGCTGACAGGAGTTGATCCCCTCTCACTTTAGAGCTGTCAGCATAACAGTGGGATACGAACTGGATGGTTAGTGTTGGGTTCGGTCAGACAGGCCTTTTGATGACTGGATCCACAGGAATGGCGATGGGTGAAGTTTGTCCCCAACTAGTCCACCACGATTCAAAGTCTCGGAGTGCAGACAATCAAGAGATGCTTGATAAGGGATCTCGACCCGGTGCTCACAGCAGCGCAACCAGATGGTTACCATATGAATCGTTAACGGCGTGATTAACGAGAGCTGCACTGGCAGGAATCCAGGACTGAGTCGGTGTGTCGAGAGAGTTGATATACCGCTCTTATTGGAGCCCACTTTGCATTCAGACCCTTTCCGCTCCTGTTCGTGGTCGAATCACACCCACTCTTCTGCAGAAAACCTCCCACATCTCTCTTTGCCGCTGTTCCCGGTCCGCACTCCTACTTCCTCCTTCCCGAACATCCTCCCTTGGAGAACAGAGTGCAGACAGGAAGTTTCGCCTGACTGCTGGTGGTCCAGCTGTTACTGTGCAGGTTACGGAGACAAGAGTAAGTCACTAGTTGAGACAGATCGATCCATGCCACAACTGTTCAAGATTGGAACAGCCACTCGGTAAGTACACCATAGTAAATGCTTGGTGGTTTGGGCTCTGCAAGTCATCGCGGGACAAAAGTGGACTTTTCAACGAGCAACAATTATTACGAAGACTACCCACTCTATCAAATTTCAATCATACCTTTGACCTACGTACTGACTCCGGCATGTCTGCCGCAAGATCGATTCAGGTTATAGATTTCTGGCTTGAATACTGATTCATTCAGTCCGAGTCTCCTTCGTAGTGGGTACTAAATAGATTGAGTGCATATCATATTCGGTACCTACTGCTTTTGCAGGACTCCCTGACTCGAGCCATCGACACATTTTGGCTGCCAAACTCTAGGATATACTAATGGGGAGGCTGCCTCACCTCCATGGATTCCGCACGCCATATCTAGCGATAAAGCTAACCAGAAACCTGGTATCCCGCATCAAACATGCGCTTCTCAAGATAAATTTGCAGTGGAATATGCTTTTCTAAGGCTCTTGAGAATCTTGATCCGATTTCGGCGTCTGACCACGGCAGTAAGGAACTTCCGACTTCGAGAGACCATCCATAATCTACGGAGCAGTTACAATGGTCAATCAGATAAACTAGAGGAAAGCCCCGCGCGACCCAAAAGTCCAAATTGATGGGCTTAGTACGTTGTAGCTTATTGGTGGGTTACTCCCACTATCTGACTCGTGTCGTCAGTGACTCGCAGCCTCCAGTTCTCAACAATGAGCCTCGGACAAGACTCCAGAGGTGCAGATGGGATTACCGCGAACAATTCCCATTACCTGTATGCTGCTTCTTACTACTGATATTCTCCGTAAGGCACCTTGCTCTGCAAACGATGATGCTCTATACCAGTCACATGACCAAGTGCGAGTCATGCCTCAGGCGCCAAAAAACCCAAGGATCCTAGCAGGTGACCGCCTGCATCATACCTGTGAGCTTCTATCAATGTCATGAGATCGAGTCTGGTCATCAGTTGCCGCTGGCGGTCATCTACAACTACGATAAATTTGTAGGCAGCATATCATTGTTATTCGCGAGACAGTCGTCCTTTCTCGTTTTCATTTCGACTTCAATTTACGTCGGGATTCAGCTCCTTATTGTTCTGCAGGAATCAAGACCAACCTTTCTTTCCAGAAGCCAAGACACCTGTCCGCTCACTTTATGGCCACCATTTGAAGGATCAGCCTGGCTGATAGGCAGTTCTTTTCACTAATGCCTTTGTTTGTGTGCGCTGATATAGGAGCGTCTCCCAGGACTTTAGACCAAGATGATGGCCTCCAACGTTCTCTCTCGATTCCTCCCTCCCAACGGACCTGCGTCTATTTACGAAACAATCCGGCAACATGATGACAACTCGGATAGCTCTGATGTTGAGGAGCGCGCAGGCCTGACATTTGACGAGGACGTTGACCCAAGGGATCGATTCAGCGATCGCGAGCTTGTGGAAGCGATGGCCGACGCCGCGAGAGAGGAGTCGTCGACCCATAACGATACCTTTCTCCCTATGGGAGGCACACAGAGGGATCCGCAAGAGATCGCGGAAAACTCTGGTCCTCGCCGCCGTAAATCAGACAATCCACGATGGATGCAACCCGCCGAAGATGATGATAATGACGATGACCACGATGACGACGTACCAGCTTCGCTTTTAATGGAGGGCCATCAGGATGACCAAGACCTCAAATTCCACTTGCCTCCCCCGCCCTCACACCACTTATCTGACCCAGTACGGCGCTCCACTCCTTCTCCCCGCCGCGAGCACGTTCGATGGGATCGGCCACCGAATGACTTGCGTCGCCGAAGCCGTCCAAGGGGCTTGTGGTCCGCAGGCCATCCCAACATGGCCATGATAGACCCGAAAGAAAAAGCTATGTGGATGTGGGCAAATGTCGAGAACCTGGATAACTTCTTGAAGGATGTGTATACATACTTTCTCGGAAACGGGATTTGGTCTATTCTGCTAAACCGAGCATTAAGTCTTCTGTACGTCTCCTTTCAACAATATAGGACGATACTTGCTAACGATCTACAGGACCTTCGCATTCGTCATCGGATTTAGTACTTTTCTCCTGAACTGCATCAGCTACCCTCAAGTCCGCGGGAGTAAAAAACTGGATGAAATCCTAATCCAGCAATGTACCAAGAACATGTCAATGCCCTCTACGTTTTTACTTTGGCTGTTTTGTCTTTTCTGGTTTTGGAAGGTTTTCCAATGCCTGTTGGACATCAGGCGACTCAAGAACATGCACGATTTCTACCATTACTTGCTCAATATTACCGATGCGGAAATACAGACAATTTCCTGGCAAGAAGTCGTTAGCCGACTCATGACCCTGCGAGACTCGAATCCCGCCACCGCTGGTGCGATATCAGCTAAGCACCGCAAATTCATGGGCAGCCAATCGAAACAACGAATGGACGCTCACGATATTGCCAACCGGTTAATGCGCAAAGAGAATTATCTGATTGCATTGGTCAACAAGGACATCTTAGATCTCACACTTCCGGTGCCATTCCTGAGAAACAGGCGACTACTCTCCCGAACCCTGGAATGGAATATCAACCTGTGCATCATGGACTATGTTTTCAATGAGCAAGGCCAAGTACGAACGCTATTTCTAAAAGATACCCACCGAAAAGCCCTAAGTGATGGCTTACGACGACGCTTCATGTTTGCCGGGATTATGAACATATTTGTAGCGCCTTTTATTGTCGTCTATTTTATGATGCATTATTTCTTCCGCTATTTCAACGAATACAAGAAGAACCCGGGCCAAATCTCCTCGCGGCAGTATACGCCACTCGCTGAATGGCAATTTCGCGAGTTCAATGAGCTGTGGCATCTCTTTGAACGGCGCATCAACATGTCATATCCGTTTGCCACTCGCTATGTGGATCAATTTCCCAAAGACAAAATCGTCCAGGTTGCTGGCTTTGTGGCCTTTGTTTCTGGCGCGCTCACGTCTGTCTTGGCTATGGCATCCATTATTGACCCAGAGTTGTTTCTATATTTCGAGTTGACGCACGAAAGAACAGTCTTGTTCTACCTGGGTGTCTTTGGATCGATTTGGGCCGTCGCCAGAGGAATGGTTCCCGAGGAGACAGACGTATTCGACCCAGAGTATGCCCTTCTCGAAGTCATCAACTTTACTCATTATTGCCCCAGCCATTGGAAAGGAAGACTACACAGCGATGATGTCCGAAAGGAATTCGCCGTATGCTATCAGATGAAGATTGTCATCTTCTTAGAAGAGGTTTTGAGCATGATCTTTACTCCCTTTATTCTGTGGTTCAGTCTGCCCAAATGCAGTGAACGCGTGATTGATTTCTTCCGAGAGTTCACTGTCCACGTCGATGGCATGGGTTACCTCTGCTCTTTTGCGGTCTTTGATTTTAAAAAGGGCTCAAATGTTATTCCGCAGGAACACAGCAACCGCAACAACACGAGACAGGACCCACGCGCCGACTATTTCTCTACAAAGGATGGCAAAATGCTTGCATCCTATTACGGGTTTCTTGATAACTATGGCGGAGGCCCGCGCACTAAGCATCCAAACAAGCGCCAA
Source organism: Aspergillus carlsbadensis (assembly GCA_025688815.1). NCBI lineage: Eukaryota > Fungi > Ascomycota > Eurotiomycetes > Eurotiales > Aspergillaceae > Aspergillus > Aspergillus carlsbadensis. The sequence goes on from MU628237.1 coordinate 71,157, forward strand.
TTCCACCCCCCGCCCACGTTTCCCTCGCTTGGGTCTCCATCACTAGCTGGAATGAGCAACATTGGAGAGCCATACGACATTTCACAGTCCCGCGCCAGGCTGCCTCCTGCTGTTGCTGGCCAACAATCGATGCTTGGTGCCGGCCGGTTTGGGCTCCCTCCCGCGGGCGATGCTCTGTCCCCTGCTCCCTCAATGCTCCTCGATCCGCATCATCAGCCATCTTCGTTGGCATTCCGAAATTCGAATCGAATCACAACCCACCAACGCCACCGTCCTGCACGTCCCCCGCCGCCACCAGTATCCGAGTCTATTGCCGTTGACAATGATGTATCGATTATAGCTACGCACGGGCCTACCTCGATATCAGGGACAAGGCCACTACATGTGACGGCTGGATCGAGCGGTGGTGTAGGCCCCGACGATAGCAACCTGGAAGATTCCTGGCGAGATAATCTAGCCGGCGAGGTAGAAGAAGACGAGGAGGACGCAGATGGTGAAAACGTAGATGCCATTGTAAAGGGTGCGGGGGTTCTGGGGCTGATACAGCAGTTTCAAAAAGCGAACAAGGATAATCGGCCTCGTGCAGCTGTAGGTCTGTAAATGATACTTTTAGAAATGGAAGCACTAAGAATTCAGACAAAACACATATATTCATGGTCAATTGCTGTACTCCCAAAGATGTCGGTGAAAGGGTAATACAAGATCCAGATGGCAGAGCTTGTAGTATATTCTCTTTATCTATGATATATAAATATGAACCCAACATGAATTCCTAGAAAGATGCTAAAACCAAGATGAAGCACTGATGACGGCGGTTTACAAATTGTGTCTCCACTTACATACTCCGTAACTCCGAAAGCTCCAGCCTGGAGTCCCTGGACGATCGCTGGCTCGCCGCTCGCCCGCTCCAGGCACCTGCCTTTTCTAGATACTACATACAGTAGTATTACTAGTCGGTAGTCCGAAAAAAGTAGTGCTATTGGTAGTCTGGGAGTAGTGGTTGAATAAATATCTGGATTCTCTGTACGACTCGCTGGCGAAGAATCAGGGGTAAACTCCAACGTTCCAAGTTGTGGGTACCTACTAGTAACCTTGGCGAGGTTTTCAACCGATTAAAAAAGGCCGATTCGCCATGGTCACAATGCAATTCTGCAATCTTAGAAGATTTTACGTTTTTACGATTTTCATTGTTCTGATATGCTGCGAGCCGGTCGATCTCAGATGCCTGAAATACAATGAAACAGGGTAGGTAAAAAGCTATATCGAGTGCACAAGGCTTGTTTGGGCCGGTAATATTACGAGGGTCTCAGGGTCGAATAATACGTACTACTCAGGGCTACTGGAGACCCTTTTTCTTGCTTCGGGTGTAATCATCTCAGGACTTGGAGTGCAAACAGATTTTACTGCATGAACAGCTTTTTGGGGCAAGCTATCCTGTTTACTCACTAACATAATTTCTTAGAGTTCCCCTGAGTCTTGTGATGGCGTATGATCTACTCCGTAGTCTGGCTCATGTCTTCGATGCTCGCCTTAGCAGCTCCAGCGTTCAGCCACAGGGTCTGGGCGCTCGGTTCCGCTGAGGTTGCAAACTGACAGCCTTCCAAGAGTTTTAATTAAATCACCTGCAAGAACAGACAGGCAGGCAACAACACTGCACCGAGGATCTGAGAAACCCAGACAATTCTGTCCTCTTCTCAGCCTTGCAGCCGGCCCTGTGTTCCAGTCCTTCGACCGAGTCTTTCTTGCGGACCCTGAATCCGCCTACTGCCTCGAGTCGATATCCCGCAGCGACGTCGCGACCACAGATTCCAGTGATCGAAATGACCTGAAAGACTCGCTCTCTTCCATTAGCATCCCCATCGTCGCTCCTTACCAGCCCCTGTCACCGGTTCTTCAACGTTTCGTCTGTCCAGCGCCCCAGCACCGTCGCCTTCATTTCATGTTCCTGCTTTTGATTTCACGACTCGGACCCTTCTTACCTTCCCTGAACATCCAGCCGCCTGGAACTTGATTGTGAAAAATGATGCGTGCCCGTCGATACCGCATCTCCTTGGTGTTTGCCGTCATTTTTGTCCTTCTCATACTTCACTTTAGCCGGTCCCGGTCCCACGATCAGTCTGCGGTCTTGCAAGTCCCTCCGCCCGCACCTCCCATTGATAAAAAACCTCCGTTTCCTGGTCAGGGCATCGACCGTCCAGTCAAGGATGATGATGATAGCATCAAAAAGCCAATTATTCCTCCCCACGCCCCGCCTCATCCGGCGCCCCCGGAGGAACCTCAACAACAACCGCCTCGGCAGCATCAATCGCCTTACACCTCAGATGGGGTTTCGTCTCCATCAATAAACCGTCCCGGCTCTTCGTATGATACACCATCAGAGGATGAGGAACTAGGCTATAAGCCCCAGACAGGCGCGCAGACCCAAGGTATACACGACCATGATATCGATGAGGATCTTCCTTCGGCTCCTCACTGGAAGCCGACACCTGAGCAACATCCCATTGATCTTGAGACACTAATCAAACTACCTACTGGATCATCCAAATCGCTTCCGCAACTGCAGGCAAAATTCGCGGATGAATCTTCCGCTGACAAGATGCAGCGCCTCCAACAACTAAACACTATCAAGACGGCTTTCCTACATGCCTGGAACGGCTACAAGGTCTCTGCCATGGGTCATGACGAGGTGAAGCCACTTCGTGGTGGATTCAGGGATCCCTTCAATGGCTGGGGCGCAACCCTTGTTGACTCCTTGGATACTTTGTGGATCATGGATTTGAAGCAGGAGTTTTCTATGGCAGTAGACTTTGTCAAGAAAATCGATTTCAGGGTCAGCAAGCGAAAGGAAATTCCGTTATTTGAGACGGTCATTCGCTACCTAGGCGGGTTGCTTGGCGCCTATGACATCTCCGGCCACAAGTACGACGTCCTGTTAGAGAAGGCTGTTGAACTCGCCGAGGTTTTGATGGGTGCTTTCGACACCCCCAATCGAATGCCAACCCTCTATTACAGGTGGAACCCGGATTATGCATCGTCTCCTCGCCGAGGAGATTTCAAGGCCGTCCTTGCAGAGCTGGGCTCGCTTTCCCTCGAGTTTACGCGCTTAGCTCAGCTGACGAAGGACGACAAGTACTACGATGCAATTGCTCGAATCACAAACGAGCTTGAGAAATATCAGGATAAAACAAAGCTTCCTGGACTGTGGCCTTTGAACCTCGACGCCTCCGGGTGCCGAAGGCCTTTATACGAACCAGAACTGGAGACAAATAAAGAAGAGGCTTCCGTAGGTCAGCCAGTCAGAGGCTCGACCATGACTTATGAGACTAGATCCAATTCAACAAGTCCAAAAGCCCTCTACTTTAGAGGGATTCACGAAGATGCGGAGCCCGCCTATTACGGAGATGACGATTCTTCCGACACAGATTTGCTTGGTACTCGGACACCTCCACCGAAGCAAGACTGCTTCGGTGGGCTCAACAACCAGCTTTCAAATACCGACAGGTTCGGTCTAGGGGCTCTCGGTGACTCCACTTATGAGTATTTGCCAAAAGAGTACATGCTTCTTGGGGGTAAGAATGAACAGTACCAAGACATGTACACAAAGGCCATGGATACGGTGCGCGAGCAACTTGTTTACCAGCCAATGCTCAAGAACCACCGCGATGTTCGGTTCTTGGCTACAGTCACAATGACCAAGAGCCTCGATGCGAACCCCCCGGGTCGTACGACCTTTGCGTACGAAGGTACTCATCTGACATGCTTCGCCGGCGGTATGTTTGCGATCGGCGCAAAGCTCTTCGGACTCGAGAAGGACCTGCGGCTAGGCAGCCAATTGACGGATGGCTGTATTTGGGCGTACGAAAGTACCAAGACAGGAATCATGCCGGAAGCGTTCAAATTAGTTCCCTGTGAAAAAGGCGAGCAGTGTGAGTGGAGCGAAGAAGCCTATTATACGGCCATGGATCCTTACGCTGAAAAGCGGCCGGGGTCACTTGGCAAGCGATCTGCCGAGCCTGAAAAAGGGAATTGGCATGTTAAGGCGATACCCGACTCCCCTCCATCAACTGGCAATGAAGGAACTAGCTCAGCCGCCGTTGTTGAGGACTTCGATAACCGAAATCCTGACCCAGTCCCCGCCAAGGGAGTACTCTCTCATGAGGAATTCGTCACAGGCAAGATCCTCAACGACCGGCTCCCGCCAGGCATGACTGGGATTTCGGCACGACAATATCTCCTACGCCCAGAGGCGATTGAGTCTGTATTCATCATGTACCGCCTCACGGGAGACTCCTACTGGCGTGAGAAGGGCTGGAGGATGTTCCAGGCTATTGATGAAGCCACTAAAACCGAGTTGGCCCACTCGGCCATCGCCGATGTTACAGTTGACGATCCACGACCCCTTGATAGTATGGAGTCTTTCTGGCTGGCGGAAACTCTAAAGTACTTTTACCTTTTATTCAGTGACCCGAGCCTGGTGAACCTTGACGAATACGTACTGTAAGTGGCCTTCTTACAGAAAATACTCTCGTTCTTCGGGAGAGCTAACTCACTCATCCTTAGAAACACTGAGGCGCATCCGTTCAAGCGCCCTGAATACTAATTTATATACCCCATTACTTTGCGCCGACTGTGTTTACTCTATGTAAAAGCATCGATACCACTTCGCCAGCATACCTAATTTTTGCTATTATCCGTTTCGAGAGCTCCAAAGGAAAAAAATTTTCCCTATATATATTATTTTTGTGGTTATTGCTCCTACCTTTGGTCAACATCCGGCTTTAACTATACACTATGTAGGCAAGGAAAGTGTACATAGCTTAAGATCAACTATGATTGAGATCAACAAGTCCAAAAGCCTCAAAATCATACGTTATATAAAGTTACGGAGTACTCGTAGAAGAAACTCTCTGGTAGGGCGGGGGAATGTGGGTTTCAGCCACGCGCTTTATTTAGTAATTATTCTTGTCATCGTCATCGCCATCGCCAACCGGGCAATTCTGCCTTTCCCTCTTTCCCTCTCTCTCCCTTCTCCCTCACCCGCTGCTATCTGGTGGCCTACCAAGTTGCTTTTATTCGCGCCATTTCGTTTTCCGCCGTCCCCAGAGGCGCCCCCGCACCCTTGTCCTCCTCCAAAACGGGGCCCACTGCCAACTTGTGTGACGGGCGCAAGACGGGATGAGTGCAGCAGAGACCCAACAGGCCCGAGGACGACGACGATCGAGTTGTGGGAAATGGAGCTTGTGGTCTCCGTGGATAATGAGCAACAATTCTGGACTGGTACGCCTTTTGATCATCTCTGCCGTGCTTCTCATCCAGTTTCGCAACTAACCACCTCCGATGCCGCGCAGATATCCAGGATATTGTTTCCGCCCCTTGCTCCTCGGAGAACATGATAGATAATGCTCTACGGGCGTATTTGAGCTTAGCTACTCAACATAAAGGCAACCGGGCCCCTTCCTTTACCGTTTACTGGGTCGCGTCGGCTAATCTTCCGCATTTTTCCAACAGAGCAGTATCTCCATTCGGAGTTGGAGGTCAGCCGATGTTCGTTCAAACTATTATCGTCGGCGATCTTCGTCGCCCATACGGACTATGTCCGGCGACAAATGATATACGCTCTGTTGCAGGTACGACAATATTCCCCTCCCGTTTCAACGAGGCCTTTCTATTTACAGCCGAGATAGGAAGATGATCCCGTGACCCTCCAGATGATCACGTCCTTTCTTCTTTTTGACGGCCGGCAACATGAAGTTTCGCTTAATATGATGAACGAGGAAGGTGTCTTTCCAAGACTACTGGAATTACTTCATGCGCAAACCATAAACAAAGGAGACGGAGACCCCGGTTTACATCGGCTTTTAATGGACCTCTTGTATGAAATGTCGAGGATACAGAGGATTAGGATTGAAGATTTAGGTTTGTCGCCCTACTCCAGCTACGGAAGTCCGTGCAGCACCCGCTGCCTGTGCAGGCAGGGTATTGACATGTCTCGTGTGACGACAGTTCTGGTGGATGACGATTTTATCCGGGGACTCTTCGATCTTATTGAGCGTCTGTCATATGATGTCAATGATCCGTATCATTATCCGGTTATTCGCGTACTGGTATGTCGCCCTTTTCCGGCTATTAGTGGAAGATTTGCTAATTTGGGTGACAGTTGGTTTTGAATGAGCAGTTTATGATCTCCGCGCATAACCCTGACGATGAGCAATCGCCCTCGAATACCTTGACCAACAAGGTCATCAAAGTCTTATCTGTGCATGGTTACTCTTACAAGACATTCGGCGAGAATATTATTCTGCTTATCAACAGAGAAGGTAGTTTTTATCCCCCCCGCCACTTTGCACAAGACTAACGGATGGAACAGCGGAAACATCACTGCAACTTCTCACCCTAAAGCTTTTATACCTTCTTTTTACGACACCTAGCACATATGAATACTTCTTCACAAATGATCTCCACGTTCTGGTGGATATCCTAATCCGAAACCTTCTCGACCTCCCAGAGGAGGCCGCGGCTCTCCGGCACACCTACCTTCGAGTGCTCTATCCATTGCTCGCTCACACCCAGCTGAGGTTACCTCCTCATTACAAATGTGACGAGCTCAAGCGTATGCTTAGCTTGCTTGTTCGGGGTCAACTAAACGGTGATACCGACGTTGACTGCGAAAAAATCAGACACTTTGATGAAGTCGACCAAACAACGAAAAGACTTGTTCTTCGATGTGCGTCTGTCGAATGGTTACGGGATGAAGCAGGATCTGACAGGCTCTTACCATTTCCGCAACGCGAAGATAGCCTGACTTCGTCCGTACCCACGATCGACGGTGCTCTTTTATCGGATACCGATATCGGAACCTCAGTAGAATCTTCACAGACGATGTATTCTACAGGTACGCGCGAAAGCTCTTCAGAAGATCTATCGCCTACCACTGCCGATCTAGTAGAATCGCCGGTGTCTATGAGTGCGACTCCACGGAAGAATAGCCAGATTGAACGATTAGGGATGCATTTTGATCCAGCATCGTCGTCTTCTCTCAGCGTGCATGAAATCGCCTCTCAGCGCGAGAAACCGGGCGTGATCACACCCAGTCGCCATCACGGACGCCCATTGATAGAAGCCCAAACAAGCCCTATGAAGCACAAAGTGAAACCCTTGCCCCCAAAGACAAGGCGTTGGCGGGGTAGGCGAGCAACAGGTGACGAAGAGAACACTACTCCCGTCGCAGGCGAAATCATCGCAGAGGAAGATGGCATTAGTACAGGACCGGACAGCCCCAGCCCACTTCCATCCACCCCCATTCTGACTTCAACTAAAGTCATCCCCGATGTAGAACGCCGAGATTCAGCAGCAACTACATCTATTCTAGTTCCTCCCGCCTCACCTGCTCAGCATCACATAACCAGGCGCTCCGCATCAAACCCACCCCCCGCGGTGCCACCACCTCGCCGCTCTGTGCTTCACCATCACCTCTCAGCCTCCAGTCACTGCACCCCCTTGACTAGCCCATCACGCCCCCCTGGTATTCAGGGTCTAGGGCAGAAGCAGCCTCAGAAACCAGAACCACCCCGGACAAGACGGTCTGGACGCAGGCACACGAATACAGATTCCTCGGATAAGTCAGCGGGGAGTCACAACAGTTTTAACAGTTTGAGCAGTACTAATACCACAGGAACTGATGCGACCATGCTGCATCCGGGCTACCCATATGAGACCCCCTCTGCCGAGACTACAAAGGATACAAAGGACACGAATCCACACACAACGATAAGCGTTGAGGAAGCAGTGCAGAATGTCTCGCTGCATTGAACCGGGCACTGTATCTGAGATTTTATAGACTTTAAATCTAATGAATTCGAGTAGTTAGTTCGTGTTATCTTGTTAACCTATCATTGCTGCGAGGTGAAGACAGTCAAGTTGAAGTGTTGATTGGCTCCCAAAGTGAGAATTGATGGGGAAGGTTGCCGTGCCAACCAAGATTTCCAAGGCCGCATCACAAACTCCACAGCAAGTGACCGACAGGTCGAGCTCCCTCGCTTTTGTGTCTGCAGCCCCATCGAGAGCGCATCGGAAATATAATACAGAACTGGGAGAAAAGGGCGGAGCTGATTGAGTCTCCGTCTTGCGACGCCTCACATTTCACCAACAGAGACAGAAGGAGCGACCCACCATCAACGCAGATATCGAGAGACAAAAGAGACGAGAGACGAAAATGGCCCGACTCAACACGAAACATCAGATGAAGCAGGATGAGCAGCCGCGCGAGAGGGCAAGGGCCTCGCGCCTGACTGAAAGACACGCCAACGCCCACAGCCCCAACCCGCCAACGCCGAAAGAGCGCCTCAGAGAGCAATGGCCGGCAGAGAGGCCGACAGCACTAGCGCGCAGCAAGTCGACAAGAACGAGAACCAAAACACTGTCTGAGCAGCAATTTAACATCTTTGCCGATAGCGATGGGGCGAGCGAGCGGGACACGCCCAAGGCGAAGAAAGCAACACCTCTGAAAGTCGGCCTGGCTCGCGCGAATTCCATGATTCTACCTCTGCCCCAGCAGCCTCGGGCTCGAACGAATCGGAAGTCGGAGTTGTATAACTATGATAAAGAGAATGACCTGGCTGAGGAGGAGTTGGACCCTGAACTGCCTTCTCTATCTAGGAACCCCTCCGATGCATCATCCTCCGCACGGTCACCGGCCAGGAATAGGAACACCCAACAACTCAATACATATCGCCAACCGGAACCTGAGTCCGAGAATGAGAGTGATAATGGCAGCCTCAATTCTCTCGACGACTTTATTGTTAGTGACAATGAGGAAGTTAGCTATCATGCGTCTTCTTCGTCGGAGGATGAAACAGAAGGGGAGCAACACAAAGTGGCTACTCCACCAACACAAAGGAGAAGACTATTTCGAGGCAGGCGACTGAACCCTGCTGTTGAAATGGAGAATGCTCTCCACGAATCTTCACGGCGTCCAGACCTTCGATTGGAGCCCTCGTTGCCAGCTGCAATCGCGACGCCATCTTTGGGGCCAGACAGGGTTTCTAGGAAACTCTTCCAGACTGACGTCTCTGAGAAGATGAACAAGCTAAGAATAGAGGATGATGATCCGTCCTCTCAGCTTCAGCATGACCTTATCAGGTAAGCTCTGCCACCGCTACTTCGCCCGCCAGGGTGAACACAACCTGTTTCTAAACTCCAGGCAGACCTACTGAAGTACAGGCCGGCCAACTGCAGCCTGATGAGACTTTATTCCGCACTCCCACTTCGAGTCCTTCGAAGACTCTTCTACGATCTCCAATGAAGGAGAGAAACATCATCCCCCCAACTCCTCATCGCGAAAGCACCGACGCGTTTTGGAGCGCAGAGGTTACCAACAACTGGATTGACGAGCACTCGCCACGCAAGGCCGCACTACTGCTACGAGAATTTGACCAGTCCGACAGCGAATTAGAGACCGTGGCGCTGCGCCCCACGTCAACGAAGCCGGCAAGGCCTCTGAGCAAGACGGCACAGAAAAAGGCAGAATTAGAAACTAAAAAGGCTGCACTCGCGCGCAAACGGTCATTCGACAGCAAGAAAGCTGTTTTTGCGGAGCACTTTCTAAAAACTCTTGATGATGCTGTTTGCGAGGGTAAAGTGCAGAAATACTCCGCAGAGACCGGTGGGGTCCGCATCATCTGGAGCAAAACATTGCAGACAACGGCCGGGCGAGCAAGCTGGAAGCGGGACAGGTCCTCGGGCTCCTCATCGTCTAGCAGCAATACCTTATCATCTACTACTTCCACTAAACACTCCGCTACAATCGAACTAGCGGAGCGTATTATTGATGACGAAGACCGACTGATCAACACAATGGCTCACGAGTACTGTCATCTGGCAAACTATATCGTAATGGGCGTTCGCGATCAACCTCACGGGGCTAGCTTCCAGGCACTGGGCCGAAAGTGCAAGGAAGCCCTAAAGAACCACCCGACATACGGCGGCCGCATTGAGGTAACCACCAAACACAGCTACAAGATCGACTACAAATATGTCTGGACATGTGTCGACTGCTGCCAGAACTACGGACGCCACTCGAAGAGTATCGACCCCAGCAGACACCGATGCGGCAAGTGTAAAGGTCTCCTCCAGCAAATCAAGCCTAAACCAAGAGCCGTCTCGCCGAGGAAGAAGTCACCTCCTGTTAAGTTTGTGAGAGAGACGTCGAAAGACTTGGATCTGGTTGTTTTGAGCCCATAGTGGGTTTCCCAATTGCACAAATTTAACATTTGAGTCGGCTTAATGTTTCTACGACTGGGTACATGGGGAGTTTGGGTTTTGGAAGGTTTACTTTACGACACTCATTAGCGAGGATTGTCTCTTTTTTCTAGCAGTCGAAACTTCCCTCTTTACTTTCCCTCAGTTTTCTGGCTACATGTGAACGATCTTGTGGGATGCCACCCTGGCTAAGTAGAGGAGGTGAATGTACTATGTACATAGCTCATGCATCAAACTTCAGCTCTATCCATCGTTCGTGATACAACTCTGTCCACGGTATCCATACCTACCTGAATTTAGCACTCCCAATTAGGAAAGGCCCTGAGAACGTAGGTACACAACGTACACCACCCCTGTGTACTGCCAAGGTAGTAGCCAATCACCTTTGGCAGAACACCCTGATTTACTGCAGTAATATAGTAGAATCACACATTTTCTACGGTATAAAGCAACCACTATTCTCAGAACCTCACATGTGATCGGAGGCCAATGTACTGTATGTACATGGTAAAGTTACATTGGATCTATGGGAACTAAAGTACTACAAATGCCACATAACGTATGATAATTCTCCTACTATCCCACCACTATTCTACCACTACCTAGTATATCATAGTTTCAATCTCTTCACTGTCCGGTATATACTCACTAGGAATGCGAGGTTTATAGACTAATCAAAGATCACCTACTTTAACAAGAACTGGTCCTAGCAGCTAGACTCAACAAGAAAGGAGCTCAGTATCCCTTGTACTATACAAGGTGTGTTTTTCTCGGATTTTCAGCAGTCCATATCCATCTTACTGTTGGCGAACAGTAACAATTTAAACTAGCACATGCACTCCGGGGCTACTAGCTCTGCTAGTAAGAGGGTTATACATGAAATAAAGATAGGAAAGTTATGTATTGCTCTGTAGTAAGGGGAGCTTGGGCCAACGCTATCACTACGTGCATTTCCATACAGCATAATCGTCTCGCACGACATATCCTAAAGGATCCAAAGAAAGATATGAGCGGTCCGCATAAAGCTAACATTTAATTAAATACTACTTCGGCATCTAGCTAGAGCAACGGACAATAGTGCCCAGGCTAATTGACTATAGAAGACCGAGAGACACGGTAGGTATAATGCACATCAAACGCAAACATAGAACCATGGCCGCAACATGATAGAGATAATATAACGAGCCACCTATCTACCACACACCAGACCAAGTGAAATCAAGTCAACCAAGCGCCAATCTAGAGCAGAATCATCGCAGCACCGGCAAACATGGCCGTAGTGACGTAAACTCCAACCTGCCAAGCACCAACATATACACTGTTCGGCGCAAGGGAGTAGCCAGCGCCATCAGAAGTATCAGCACCGGCGCTGCCTTCGACTGTACTTCCCTCAGCACCTGCGGCCGTGGGCGATGCAGTAACGGTGCCAGTGCCCTCTGTACCAGCAGCATCGAGCAACGAAGAGCAAACGCTAGTCGGCTCAGATGTGCTTTGCGACGAGGCCGCACCGTCAAAGTCACACGCATTGTCTCCGTTGCCCTGCTCCGCCTGGTCCTGATAGTACTGGTCCATGGCGAAGGAGAGCTGCTGCTCAGGAGTACAGACACTATAGGCGCCGTACTCGCCAGTGGTGGCATTGCCGGTGATACCGTCGCAGAACTTGCCGCCCTGGTATCCGCAGACGTCGCTGAAGGTCGAGGAGAGAAGCTTGCCCGAGATGTCGGATTTAGCGACGCAAGTCAGGGACTTGAGCATGCAAGTGCAGAGGTCGTGGTTCGGGGAGGGAGGGAGAGGGGAGGCAGTCGCTTGCCAGTTCTTGTTGAGGGCTGGGCAGGAAGCAAGGGCAGTGTTTGTGGGGTTGTAGTCGGACTTCTTTGTGCCAGTGGGAGTTGCACTGGCGAGTTGCTCGGAGAGATAGCTGTAATCGGCGCGCGTCTTGACCTTACCGTCGTCGACGGAGACGAGACCTATTTCTCATTAGACATAAGTGAAGAGACATGAGCGAAGAGAGTGATGAGACATGAGTAACATGAGTGGTGAGATGAGTAAGACACCAGTGAGACAGAAAAGAGAAAGATAAACACTTACCGTAGTTGTTGGCCTCCTGGTGGTACATGTAAACGATACCACCGGACCAGACCTCGGCCATCTTGTCACCATAGAGAGCTTCAACTTCAGTGAACTTGCGAGGTTCAACCTCATTGCAACCATACTCGGCGAAGAAAACGGGGACAGAGTAGTCGCGGAACTCGTCAGTGCGAGACTTGAAGCCAGACTTCTCATAGTTAGAGTCACCACACCAGGAGTAGACATTGTAACCCCAGAAATCGATGCTTTCTTCCTTGCTTCCGCAGTTAAAGTAGTCTGCCATGTCCACACGAATCGAAGAGTCATCATTGGTAGCATAACCAACACCCATGGTGCGGTAGTTCTTGGCCTTGATATACCGCTTCATATCACGAACAGCGGCCTTTACAAAGGCGCTGGCATCAGTTGTCTTGGGGTCATTCGAGACTTCATTTCCTGCGAAGAAACCAATGACGTTGGTGTACTGAGACAGCTCATCAACTACAGAAGCATAGCGGCTGAACAGGTCATAGTCCCACTTGGGGTCGTTGCGAATAATGGATTCACTGGGAGAGGACAGGTCGGCAATAACGTATATTCCAGCATCGCTGAGCAGCTTCATGCACTCTGCATGATCGGCCTTGGGGTCAACGGCGTACACACGAATAGTGTTGGCGTTAAGCTTCTCAAGGTAAGGGACATCGCGTCTGCATGCTTCAGCATCGGCTAGTGGATCCTTGTAGTTGTTCGTGCCGGATTTGGGGCCGCTGTATTCCTCTGTCGAAAGTTAGATACCAATCCTCCCACTTCATGCGGTATGCGGACGACTAGTCCGTCATGTACACAAAAGGCGCGATTCAAAGTTCAAGTCGTGGTTCAAGGGCAGAGTCGGCCATCGCTCCAGTACAAGCCTTCCCAAAGGAGCTGCCGGGACCCAGGAAGGAGAGCGGAGGGTGAGCGAGCCTGCTGGGCAAGATGCCCCTCGCTCTCCCAGTACATGAGGTGAAGAATATACAGATGTCCAGGGAATGGACGCCCAACAAACCGAACCCGAAAGACGATCCTTCCAGACGCAATTGCCGCGATGGGTAGGGAGTCAAGCATAGTGCGAAAGGCCCTCTAGGCGTTCACTTTACAACGATCCTTGCACTCGTTGTATATCGTTGCACCCGTTGTAAAGACTAGCCAGCCGGGTTGCAGATGCGCGCTCGGTTCCCGCGGAGGAAGGGCTTGGGGTGGTTGAATACTCACGTTGGTAGGCGACACCACGCATGTAGCTGCAAGAATGCGTTAGTTGTGAAGGTTAGAAGCTGAAACGGAAGGCCTACAATTGGGTGTCATTGCTCTTGTAGAAGAACTTGGAGCCCTGTGATAACAGTTAGGCTGTATTGCCTTTGTAGATACGACATGCCGTACCTTGATGATGATCGGGTCCAGGTCAGCGGCGACAGCGCTGCTGGCGAAGAGGGCCGCGCCCGTGATGATGCTGGACAGCTTCATGCCGAGAGTCTGGGGTGTGGGTGTTTGATCCAAAGAGTGGCACGAAAGGCTAGCTTTACAAAAGAAGGAACGAGGAGGTATCTAATCCGATATGCCTCGATAAGTAGACTAGAATGAGTGTAAAAAAAGTATAGCATCAAAGAAACAATAAGAGAACATGTAAAAGGACAAGAGAGTGTCGGTCCCCAGAGAGAATGGCAGGAAAGAGAAGTCACAAAACGGGCCCTGGGCTCAGGGTGCAGGTGGCATTTCATACTTCTCCCATGGGAACCCCAGGCTGCAGGGTACCTGTGCCCACTCTCCCTCAAACCAACGTCGCAATCACTGAATGAGGGCTGGGAAGGGCTGGGAAAGCCCACCATTGCGTGCTTCTAGCGAAATAACCAGAGGTTGATCGTTGGAGATTTTCGGTGATGTGCACTCATGGTTGCTATCATTTGCGCAGACAAAGTCTCGGCATCTCCACGACGGGAGGCGCTGGTATCCAAAGATACAAAAACACGCAAGCTGGTTCCACAGGCGTCGAGATTCAGGAGACATTCCGAGACAAGGGTCTTGGGAAAGCTTATTCCCTCCTCACCGTATATAAATAGAGACATTTGGGATAGTCTCTGTCACGATGAAGAATCTGTATCACGATCGCATCGACGTCATCCGTAGGTTTCAAGCCTGGAATATGGAGTAAACTTGATACTTCAAGTTGCAAGATGTAATCTACACTGCGCATTGAAACTGAGTGAGGATATGCTGCTGATGGATTGTCGATACGATTTGAGAGAGCCTCGATCTGCATGGGCTCGAATATCTGAGAGACTGCTTCGGACTTGCCATCAGTACTCCGTTGTAGTAAGAGGAACCGGCCCTTGAATTCGACATGAAGGCCATGAACTTGCGGTTCCTGGACTCCAAAGACAATGAATTTGAAACAGCTCCACCTTGTCCTTCTTTGGAGAATGGATGCTCCAGTCAAGGGTCCAATGTCCCTGATTATGGAGCAAAATGGTTGTAAGTGTGGCCGAGCTTCCGCTCCGGATGGCTGATCCAGTACGGAGTCAGTTAGTCGGCGATCTTTGCCCACCACCGTGCCTCAGGGGATCAGTCGTGAAATAATCATTTATCATCGAAGTTCGAACATGCTGCAACGCACTGTCATCTACTAGTATGCCTCACAACTCACGATTACCAGTTGTGACTGGTGTTGCCCAGTCGTCTCATTCAGCGAAAGCAACACTGGCAACATTTCTCGGGTACTGTATCACTACTATACAGGCACCCAGGGATGCGTTCAAATGGAGTGTCCTCAAGCAGAAGAACTTGAAATGAGCTCAGTTTAAACACCCCCAAGATAAGGTAAGGCGCAAGTCTGGGCAATGCGAAGCTTTGCTCGTGTTGATCAATACTCGTGATCAGCCTGCCAAGGCAGCGAGTTGCTTCAAGAGGCAGTGTCCAACATACCCAGAGACACAAACCGAGTTGCTGAAGCCTTCAAGTTGCAGTCAAGTCACGAGTGAAGGTGCTCCCAGTCAAATACTGCATGGATTGCGTAAGCCAAATGTTATGCACGACTCGAGGCACAGCATCTTGTCCAAGAGAGATGACTCGACCACAATACTACTATTGGAAGGATCAAGTTTTTCAATGTTGCATCTCCGAGTCTAAACCGTATCCGTATCGGTCAATGGTCATCAAGCAAGCGACTAAAATTGGAAAATACCGACCCGCAAACGCCCCTATTTTTCATCTTCAACCACCAGCAGTTATGCACTCGCCACCGGTAATACCGTATGAAACCTGTCCCCGAGTCCGCACCGCCACGCTGGTTTCGCGATTGGTTCAGGGTTGAAACAACGAACTCGCTCATGCTCCAATGGCCTTTGGATTTCACGAAGATAGCACTCCTTGAGGCTTAGACTGAGCTGAATTCGACTCCTGACTTGACTTTGAGGCGAATGTGTGCGGATTACCGGATCATCCGCTTTGCATTTCCATCATGCTTTTCTTTCGTTCAACATACGTATTATCCCAATCGTGGGTTCCAAATTCGCGAAGTGGCCGACATGGCCATGCCTGGAGGTTCGGCATCCCTCGTTTTTGACGACCAAGTCACACCCGCCACCAGCAAGATTGTAGTTGGCGGCGCCGACAGTCTCCCCCATAAGCTGTGGATTAAAATCATCTGGAGGATATCATCGTCTGACGAATTTCTTGCAGTGATGCAGTGGATTCAGACAATGGATTATAGTCGAGCCTGGCCAGGGGTGTACGTGGTGGCCGACGCCATCAACGGATCCTCAGCGTCCCGTCGCGTCGAAGCCGGGCCACGGCTTCCATGGATTTCAAGATCTTTTGACTTTCCTCCTTGAGGTTTGTCCTTGCAAATTGGAACTGACCCAGAAAAGAGAAGCGTCCATGGCTTATATTTAGAACTCTGCAGTCTCTCGCATGAATCCCTTACTGACCTTTGAGCCGCTCCATCATCGTAGTTATCAGAACGAAATGAAATTCTCTTCAGTACCTGGTTTCAGAGTGCGGGGCTCACTCCCACATTACAGCTTGGCAGAAATCAGGACCATGGATGATGATTATCATTTCAGGAGAAAAAAAACCAAACAAGGACAGCTCACTTTAAGCCAGCCAATCCCACATGGACAGATGGACTATTTGTCCATGTTCCTGCATCAACAACTTGGCCAACACTTCGACTTTCTAATTCTGATTTTTTTTTTGACACGCTTAATAGTACAGTGAACCTTGAACGCATTGAATGATTGAACCTTAGAAGGCTTCGAAGTACACTAGTACGACGAGGCTGCCACTCGTGGGTTTTTGCTTAGGGGCGATCAACCTCAGCCAGAAGGCGGCCACTTCGTCGATTGAGAACTGAAAGTTGGGCCATAGTGGGGTTTGTTAGTTTTACTCGTCTTGATCCCATTTTGATCATCGGTCCGACAGTGATGAGCTCATGATATCGAGTGTCGAGGACAGCGTTTATTGGATGATTTATCAATACATCGGGGCGATTCAAAATTTCGAGATTGACGCTCTTGGTCTACTACTTTGTAGTAGCACTCCCAGCACCAGCTGCCAGTTACCTGTGGCTCGTTGCTGTAATAGTTACTAACTTTGACAAAATATTATAGAATGTGCAATGAGAATGATTGAGCAAGTATCAAAGCGACCGATATACATAGCCCCTATTCAATCCGATTGATAGAGCCAAGCGACGGCCAATGCTCGAAGCTCGAGGGCTTGACGGTAGAAAAGGCTACTTTAAAAGATGGCACCTGAAAACTTTATCACATCAGAACTCCGGTTACCGGTTGATCACTGAGCCTGTCGTCGAGTGTCTGGGGGCAGCAATGCAGCATGGGCACCGCATTTACTTGGTGAGCTTGCTTAGACGAGAAACAGCGCTTCTTCGTTCTAGAGCCCGAATTTCTTTCAAATGATCAACATGTGTTTACCAATAAGGACCTATACAAAGCTGAGCTTCAGAATTGAAGGCCTCTCCGGCTCAATCAGCTTTGTGAGAGTACTGTGGCCCGAAGCTGAAGTATCTTTTGTTTTACCAAAGTACTACTGCTCGAGAAGCTGTCCAAGCACTCTTTCAGTAGCATACTTTTAATCCAACAGAGGGCAGACCTACTCTATGCAAAGAGTTTACCACAATGGCATAGCTACGCGTGCATTGACCTGTCACCAAGAGGCATGATGGGTGGTTGAATGCTGTTGTATGGCAAGGCCACTGTGAAGAATGATAGAACACCCCTTCATACCAGGGTAATAAAAAAGCCAGTCAGCACCGTAACCGTTACTACTGGACCCATCAACGGCGAGCAATATTGCTCTTCATTATTGGCCAAGTACGAGGCGCAGTGGGTCTGGCTCAGGGGCCGCTCCGGCGACTTCCACGGATTCTTGGCCTCGCGCTTTGAGTTATTTGTTGCTAAACCCACCAGACTGGCAGTACCTGCTACTAGGTAGTAATACCCGTGACATAAGCTGGATCTTGATACTCGATGCTTACCAGAGGCATCCACAAAGAGCGACGTATCGGGGCCCAGAACGTGGATAACGAGAAGAGAGAAGAAGGCATTGTAATTTGTACTTTCAGTACTACTACTGGTTAGGTACCAGTAGTAGTACTACACTTCGTGGTTGTAGTAGGTGATTCAGCGATCTTATTCTAAGAGCGCCCAATGACCTAAGATAGAACGATGGCAGCCTTCGGCGATCGCATAATATTTCAACTCAGCAAACTGTGAACCTCAAGTCAAATTTCTCAAACACCTCGAAGACTAAGTAGTAGTAGTAGAGTAGTAAGTAGTAGTAGACTACAAGACGGAGATTACCTAGACTGGCGTACTGGTGGCGCTCTATTTTCGCGCTCATACAAAGCTTACGTTTAAAATCCGGCCTTATCAACGGGTGAGCGGTACGAGGAGCGAACCGCTACGTATTTGCGTATCAGGACCGTAATTTAGCAGCTCCAGCGCCCAAAATAGTCACAGCCCCCAGCCAGCCTGGCTGGTTTTCCCTGCTTTGGAGTTGGACAATCAATTCCCTTTTCACGCTGCTGACCGTCCAACTCAAGCCTCCTCCCTCCCTTCGTCCTTCGCTTGGTTCCCTCTCTTTCTTTTTGCGGCTTCACTTTTCCTTTCTTCCTTGTTTTTGAGTCCCAGTCCGCTCTTTTATCTTGGATTCTACTGTCGACACTTACGGACCGAGCACTCCCCTTCCTTCCTTCAGTCTTTCGTTCAAGGAAAGAAGAGGAGACTCGCTCGGGGGACTTTCGTGTTCCTTCCTGTCTACCTCGCAAACGGGTCTCCGCTCGTTATCCTACTACCTCCATTCGTTTGACAACATTCGACCACCGATCGACAGCTCTTCGCCTCGTCAGGAGCAGAACGACGATTTTTTCTTTCGACCGAGCTTGACTCGTACACAGGTTCGCGGACAGGTCCGGTGCCTCCGAAGCAGAAACGCCCCAGATTCGACGATAATTGACGACGCGCCTGGTGCATTATCTGCGACATTTCCTCTTCGACAACGCTAGAATCACCGATTGTCTATGGTATAATATACTGTGAAAATTGTCAGATTAATCTTTAATGCCCTGTTGTTTCTGTGAGTTCATACATTGCCTCCGGGCATTGGTGGGATTTGTTTTAGTAAGAGGCACTAATGTTATCTTCAAGAAAAGCTCAGTGATCCTCGTTTGTCAATATGTCGGGCTATCAACAAGGCTCCGGCTACCAACAAGGCCATTACGATGATGGCTATGACCAGCATAATGGTCATGGGGATGCCTACTATCAGGATGACCACAACCAAGGTTATTATGACAATCATGACTATGGGGATGGTTATTACGATAACAGAGGGTATTTTCGCCTGAACGTAAACACCTTGAAAAGCATTTGCTAATACTTTTTCTTCTATTACCTAGCGGCGGCGGGGGTAACGGCTACAATACCTATACCGATAACAACGGTGCTGCCTACCCACAAGAAGGCGGCTACTACGAATCTGGTCATCACGACGACTACTATGGTGACCAGTACTATGATCAAGGAAATGATCAAGGAAACGGCCAAGGCTATGGCAGGGGAAGACGTGGCCGGGACTCTGAGGAGGAATCCGAGACTTTCAGTGACTTTACCATGAGATCTGAAACCGCTCGCGCTGCAGACATGGATTACTACGGACGTGGAGATGAACGGTACAACAGCTACACTGATAGCCAGTACGGGCGCGGCTACGGTTATCGCCCCCCTTCTTCCCAGGTGTCATATGGTGGCAACCGATCCTCTGGGGCCTCAACACCAGTGTACGGCATGGACTACGGAAATGCTCTCCCTGCTGGCCAGCGATCCCGCGAGCCATTCCCGGCTTGGGCATCTGATGGTCAGGTTCCTGTTTCCAAAGAAGAAATTGAAGACATTTTCATCGACCTGGTGAATAAGTTTGGGTTCCAAAGGGACAGCATGCGCAACATGTACGACCATCTGATGACACAGCTGGATTCTCGCGCTTCCCGGATGACTCCAAACCAGGCTCTTCTGTCCTTGCATGCGGATTATATTGGTGGTGACAATGCCAACTATCGCCGCTGGTATTTTGCCGCTCACCTGGACCTTGACGATGCCGTTGGCTTTGCGAACATGAAGCTGGGCAAAAGTGATCGAAAGACCCGCAAGGCACGCAAGGCCGCGAAGAAAAAGGCGACTGAAAATCCTGAAGATGTCGAGGGTAACCTTGAAGCTTTGGAAGGCGACAACAGCTTGGAAGCCGCCGAATACAGGTGGAAAACACGGATGAACCGGATATCACAACATGAGAGGGTGCGCCAACTCGCTCTGTACCTCTTGTGTTGGGGTGAGGCGAACCAAGTTCGTTTCTTACCAGAATGCCTTTGCTTCATCTTCAAATGCGCAGACGACTACTACAACTCCCCAGAATGCCAGAATCGGGTCGAGCCTGTTGAAGAATTTACCTATCTCAACGAGATCATCACCCCGCTCTATCAATACTGCCGTGATCAAGGCTATGAGATTCTCGATGGAAAGTACGTCCGCCGTGAGCGTGATCACAATCAAATTATCGGTTATGATGATATGAACCAGCTTTTCTGGTACCCAGAAGGCATCGAGCGTATCGTCCTCGAGGACAAGACTCGACTCGTCGACGTGCCTCCCGCCGAGAGATGGGTCAAACTCAAGGAAGTCAACTGGAAGAAGGTGTTCTTCAAGACCTACAAGGAGACTCGTTCATGGTTCCATCTGATCACAAATTTCAACCGTATCTGGGTCATCCACTTGGGTGCTTTTTGGTTCTTCACCGCATACAACGCTCCTACCCTCTACACACCAAACTACCAGCAGCAGTTGAACAACAAACCCCAGGGGTCGAGGTATTGGTCTGCCGTTGGTTTTGGTGGTGCTGTCGTCTCTTTGATCCAAGTCCTCGCAACTCTAGCTGAATGGTTGTATGTGCCTCGTCGCTGGGCAGGTGCTCAACATCTTACCAAGCGGTTGCTATTCCTTATCGTGGTCTTCGTGGTTAACCTCGCTCCCGGTGTCTTCGTCTTCGGGTTCTCCAAAAACATGAACAACAAGATCCCACTCGCTGTCGGTATCGTCCACTTCTTCATTGCGCTTGCAACGTTCTTCTTCTTCTCTGTCATGCCTCTTGGTGGTCTATTTGGCAGCTATTTGAAGAAACATGGTCGACAGTACGTTGCCAGCCAAACGTTCACTGCCAGCTACCCGAAGCTGAAAGGAAACGATATGTGGATGTCCTACGGTCTTTGGGTCTGCGTCTTTGGTGCTAAATTGGCCGAATCATACTTCTTCTTGACCTTGTCGATCAAAGATCCCATTCGGTACCTATCGCCATACACTATTCACCAGTGTGCTGGTGTGATGTACATTCCGGACGTCCTGTGCAAGCACCAGCCTCAGATCCTTCTTGGCCTTATGTTCTTCATGGATCTGACACTCTTCTTCCTGGACAGCTATCTCTGGTACATTATTTGCAACACTATATTCTCCGTCGCCCGCTCTTTCTACTTGGGCGTGTCCATATGGTCTCCCTGGCGAAATATTTTCTCGCGTCTTCCGAAGCGTATCTATTCGAAAGTTCTCGCCACCACGGACATGGAAATCAAGTACAAGCCAAAGGTCCTGATCTCGCAGGTTTGGAACGCCATCATTATTTCGATGTACAGAGAACACCTCCTTGCTATTGATCACGTTCAGAAGCTTCTCTACCACCAAGTCCCGTCCGAACAAGAAGGCAAGCGAACTCTTCGCGCACCCACGTTCTTCGTCTCGCAAGAAGATCAGTCCTTCAAGACCGAATTTTTCCCGTCCGGTAGCGAAGCAGAGCGTCGTATTTCCTTCTTCGCCCAGTCGCTGTCCACCCCTATGCCCGAGCCTCTGCCAGTTGATAACATGCCAACTTTCACGGTCCTGATCCCCCATTACGGTGAGAAGATTCTTCTCTCCCTCCGTGAGATCATTCGTGAGGATGAGCCTTATTCCCGTGTCACTCTCCTGGAATACTTGAAGCAGCTCCACCCTCATGAGTGGGATTGCTTTGTGAAAGACACCAAGATCCTGGCAGATGAGACCTCCCAATTTAATGGAGAACCCGACAAGAACGAGAAGGATGCCGCAAAGAGCAAGATTGATGATCTGCCCTTCTACTGCATTGGTTTCAAATCGGCTGCCCCTGAGTATACCCTTCGCACCCGCATCTGGTCCTCTCTGCGCTCCCAGACCCTCTACAGAACTGTTTCCGGATTTATGAACTACAGCAGGGCCATCAAGCTGTTGTACCGCGTGGAAAACCCCGAAGTCGTCCAAATGTTTGGCGGAAACTCTGAGAAGCTGGAACGTGAACTAGAGAGAATGGCCCGCCGCAAGTTCAAGATCTGTGTCTCCATGCAACGCTACGCGAAGTTTACCAAGGAGGAACGCGAAAACACCGAGTTCCTTCTGCGTGCCTACCCGGACCTTCAAATCGCATACCTTGACGAAGAGCCCCCAGCCAATGAGGGTGAGGAACCCCGCCTCTACTCTGCTCTTATTGATGGGCACTGCGAACTCCTTGAAAACGGCATGCGAAAGCCCAAGTTTAGGATTCAGCTCTCTGGCAACCCCATTCTCGGAGACGGCAAGTCTGATAACCAGAACCATTCGATCATCTTCTACCGTGGCGAGTACATTCAGGTCATTGATGCCAACCAAGATAACTATCTTGAAGAGTGCTTGAAGATCCGCAGCGTTCTCGCTGAATTCGAGGAGCTGACGACGGACAATGTTTCGCCATACACTCCTGGAATTCCCGCCTCAAAGGAGTCGCCTGTTGCCATTCTCGGTGCCCGTGAATACATTTTCTCTGAGAACATTGGTGTTCTTGGTGACGTTGCTGCCGGTAAAGAACAGACATTCGGTACATTGTTCGCTCGTACCCTGGCCCAGATTGGTGGAAAATTGCACTATGGTCACCCTGATTTCCTCAACGGTATCTTCATGACTACTCGAGGCGGCATTTCCAAAGCCCAGAAGGGTCTGCACCTGAACGAGGATATCTACGCTGGTATGAATGCTATGATCCGTGGTGGTCGCATTAAGCACTGCGAGTACTTCCAATGTGGTAAAGGTCGTGATCTTGGATTTGGTTCCATTCTCAACTTCACAACCAAGATCGGTACTGGAATGGGTGAACAGATGCTGTCAAGAGAGTACTATTATCTAGGCACCCAGCTGCCCCTTGACCGATTCCTGTCCTTCTACTATGCTCACGCTGGCTTCCACGTTAACAACATGTTCATCATGTTGTCTGTGCAAATGTTTATGATCGTTTTGATCAACTTGGGAGCTTTGAAGCATGAGACCATCAACTGCCACTACGACTCGGACTTGCCCATCACTGATCCACTCCGCCCAACATACTGTGCACCTCTCACTCCGATTGTGAACTGGGTCAACCGATGTGTCATCTCGATCTTTATCGTTTTCTTCATTTCGTTTGTTCCATTGGCTGTCCAAGAATTGACCGAGAGAGGCCTTTGGCGCATGGCTACCCGTCTGGCTAAGCACTTTGGCTCTTTCTCTTTCATGTTCGAGGTGTTCACCTGCCAGATCTACGCCAACGCCGTTCACCAAAACCTTTCCTTCGGCGGAGCGCGCTACATTGGAACTGGTCGTGGGTTTGCAACCGCTCGTATTCCCTTTGGTGTCCTCTATTCTCGATTTGCGAGTCCATCAATATACGCTGGCTCGCGCTTGCTGCTTATGCTGCTTTTCTCGACCTCAACCGTCTGGACAGCAGCTCTGATTTGGTTCTGGGTCTCGCTGCTCGCCCTCTGCATTTCGCCCTTCCTCTTCAACCCTCACCAGTTCGCTTGGAACGATTTCTTTATTGATTACCGCGATTACATCCGCTGGCTTTCTCGCGGCAACTCCCGCTCCCATGCATCCTCGTGGATTGGTTTTTGCCGCTTGTCTCGTACGCGTATCACTGGTTACAAGCGTAAGCTTCTAGGTGTGCCCTCGGAGAAAGGATCAGGCGATGTCCCTAGAGCTCGCATCACCAACATTTTCTTCAGTGAAATTATTGCTCCTCTAGTTTTGGTTGCCGTGACTCTTGTTCCATACCTCTACATCAACTCTCGAACTGGAGTCCCGGATGCCGAGCCAGCCAATGCCATAGTACGTATTGC
This sequence comes from Aspergillus carlsbadensis, assembly GCA_025688815.1. NCBI lineage: Eukaryota > Fungi > Ascomycota > Eurotiomycetes > Eurotiales > Aspergillaceae > Aspergillus > Aspergillus carlsbadensis. Next base: position 95,212 of record MU628237.1, read on the forward strand.
GATTGTGGCATTCGGACCTATTGGTGTCAATGCTGGTGTTGCTGGTGTATTCTTTGCCATGGCTTGCTGTATGGGACCTTTGTTGAGCATGTGCTGCAAGAAATTCGGCGCCGTGCTGGCAGCTATTGCTCACGCCATCGCTGTCATCGTTTTGCTGGCTATCTTCGAAGTCATGTTCTTCCTTGAGGGTTGGTCTTGGCCCCGCTGCGTGCTGGGCATGATCTCCGCGGCGACCATTCAGCGTTTTATCTACAAGCTTATCATATCCCTCGCGCTTACTCGAGAGTTCAAGCATGACCAGTCTAATATTGCTTGGTGGACAGGCAAGTGGTACAACATGGGTTGGCATTCCCTGTCTCAACCGGGGCGCGAGTTCCTTTGCAAGATCACGGAATTGGGTTATTTCGCTGCGGACTTCGTCATTGGCCATATTCTTCTGTTCTTCATGCTACCCGCGCTGTGCGTTCCCTACATTGACAAGTTTCACTCTGTCATCCTTTTCTGGCTTCGACCAAGGTAAGATTTCCGATCTGTCCCTCATGATTCGCTCCCCTTTTCTAACAGAGTATTAGCCGTCAAATTCGCCCTCCGATCTATTCTCTGAAGCAGTCTAAGCTTCGCAAGAGAAGAGTGATCCGCTTCGCCATCTTGTACTTTGCAATGCTCGTTCTATTCCTGGTCTTGCTTATCGCACCGCTCATTGCCAGGAACATGATCGATGAAGACAAGCTCCCCACCATTCCCTTGACGCTTCTTCAGCCGATTGACTCAGACAACAACGATACCATGAGCAGTTACACTGGCTCTGGTCTTGGGAAGGGTTTCCAGCCGGTTGCGTCTCCCCCCTATTAGACGCTGCTTTGTTTGGTTTTTTTTTTTCACTACATTCTGCTACATTATCTTGAAATGGAACATGGAAACGAGATGTATAAAGTATCCAGCGCCTTCTGAAGTTGCTGCTAAGCCCCGTTGACTGTTTTTTACCTTTTCTATATTCTTCTCCCTTTGGCCGGAATCTTTACTTGAGGATCCGCTTGAGAGCGTTAATGGATTCAATATCTATCGGCTTGTTTTTGTATCCGCGCGGTGTCTTGTTGTTTTTCCCATTATGTGAACTCATTAGACTAGCAAACTTCCATCTATTGCTTTCGTTTGTTTATTTCTCCCACCACTGGCTCTGTGTACCTGTACAGAGTAGATAGCACTAAGTGCTGCCTTGTTCTTATGTGGTAGGAGATGAAATTAAGTCACGTGTCGGCCCTGCTCGGAAGTCAAAATCGCGCGCTGCGGGTTGCAACAGGCGTCAGATCCAGACCCCTAGTACAACTCCACCCGACCCCTTTCCTGATAATTGCTCTCCATTCCTGTTAATTGGATTTCGCTCTTGATTTCTTTGTCTTCTGCGCTCTTTGCGCTCCGTTTGAATATCTCTCGCCATGGATGTCCAGGACACCCAGCGCCTCCTCTCGGAGTACCTCCATGAGCTCGCCAACCTCTTCCATCGCGTCCCAGGCTCTGCCATCTTCTTGCGTTATGTAAGGTCCAGCTACCAGAATGACCCAATCCGCTCCGCCGTTGAACTGTTCTTGTTCTTGTTCGCCGTTCGATACCTGCTCGCCCCAAAGTATTCCACCAAGCCCGGCGTTGTTCAACTCTCCGAGGATGAAATTGATGATTTGGTCGATGAGTGGACGCCGGAGCCGCTTGTCGGAAAACCGTCCGCTTTAGAAGAGATGGAGATTGAGAAGCGGACGGTCATTGTCGGGTAAATAACGTCCTGGAGCCATGCTGCGCGTATTGACTTGCAGCTGCTGATTCTCTGATAATTGTAGGCCTGTCGGTCCCAAGTCGAAACTGTCCAACGGTCGAACGGTGATGAATCTCGGCTCCTATAACGTTTACAACTTTAACACGAACGAGTCTATCAAGGAAAAGGCAATCCAAACACTCCGCAACTACGGAGTCGGACCCTGCGGACCACGAGGCTTTTACGGTACCCAAGATGTCCACATGAAGACGGAAGCAGATGTTGCGTCCTTCCTCGGCACTGCATCCTGCATCATCTACTCCCAGGCGTTCTCGACGATTTCTAGCGTGATCCCGGCATTCTCCAAGCGAGGCGACATTATAGTTGCGGATAAGGGTGTAAACTTTGCTATTCGGAAGGGCATTCAGATCTCTCGGAGTATGGTTCGTTGGTATGAACATAATGATATGGATGATTTGGAAAGGGTTCTGGCCAAGGTTACCAAAGAGCAAGCGAGGAAGCCGCTTACCCGACGATTCATCATTACCGAAGGGTTGTTCGAGTCGTATGGTGACATGCTTGACCTTCCTAGGATTGTTAGTTTCCGCCTTTCGACCCCTATCCTTGGTATCCGCATTACTGACTGGTCTAAAGATCGAACTGAAACTCAAGTACAAGTTCCGACTAATCTTGGATGAGTCGTGGTCATTCGGTGTCCTGGGAAGAACCGGCCGTGGTATCACCGAACATCAGAATGTTGATGCGGCTGAAGTAGATATGATTGTGGGATCGCTGGCCGGTCCGCTTGTCGCAGGTGGTGGTTTCTGTGCTGGCTCAGAGGAGATCGTTCACCACCAACGTATCTCAGCCGCTGCATACACGTTCTCCGCCGCCTTGCCTGCTCTTTTGTCTACCACTGCAAGCGCGACAATCAATGTCCTTCAAAACAGTCCCGAGACAATCTCCCAGCTGCGGGACCTTACCAAGGTTATGTGGTCGCAACTCGATCCTCGCAGTGACTGGGTGTACTGCACTAGTGCACCCGAGAACCCAATCATGATTCTCGTCCTTAAGCCCGAAGTCATTGCGGCAAAGAGGCTTTCTCCTGAAGATCAACAATTTGTCTTGCAAGATGTGGTGGACGAGGTACGCATATTACAGTTATGAATTCGTCTACTGACGGAGCAATGCTAATTTTGTGTCTTCTTTTGCAGTGCCTCACCAATGGCGTCCTGATCACCCGTCTCAAATGCCTGGACGACAACTTTGAGCCCAAGCAAAAGGTTCCTGCGGCGCTCAAAGTATGCGTCACAATCGGCTTAACGAAAAAGGAGATCGAGAAATCTGGAACTATCATCCGCCACGCGATCACAAAAGTTCTTAGCAGGAGAAAGTAAATACACCACAAGGGTATTCATCCTCTCTCCTTACCCTTCAACGACGTGATCATGACACGTTTGACGCGACCATGATTTTTGCCGTCTCAGCCTACTTTCTCTCCCTCCGCCATTCTTCCTTCTACCTGACGACCATAATTAAGCCCTTCCTCTACCTTTCTTGTACAAAGTAATCGCGCGCGGCCGCCCTGGCTCACGTACGATTGGAACTTGCACCTACCTAAGGACATGCACAGCGCCTTCTTTTCTTCTCCTTGGCCAGCGGAGTCAGTACGTACCTACCGAATAGCTCTTTATTTTGGTATTGTTGCATTATTAGAGCCCATATCATTATTTAATGGAAACGGATTTCTTTGGAATCTTCAACTATTGCCTATGTGCGTTGGACGAACATGACTGTGTCTAGGGTATCCCGCACCTAGTACTTACTTACGTTATACTTCGCGGCCTAAACTAGTACTTAGGGTGGACGTTGTCATCTAAGCGGACTATTGGAAGTGGGAGGCGCATCGTGCTTGCCGGGTGAGATCTAGCATTAGTATGAAGTATGATGGAAGGTGCGATGGTGGCCACTTGGCTTCAGAAACGGAAGGGGCGAGCCTCAGCTGCGCCGTACCTGCCTTGCGCAAGCTGGTGCCCAGAAAGGGAGGCACAATAGATGCTTGGGGAAGGTGCGACGGAGTGTCTGTAGGTGCCGGCTCATTGAGGTACACTTCTAGGGCTCAGGCTAGCAGTAGGGTAGACTAGTTTCGGATCCTCCAACTCTCGAGGCTATATCACTGGCCGTGGTGTCTCGGTCGGTTTGTGTGCTCCCTTAGTGGCGGCGGAAACGCAATAAGTATCTCATAACTAAACTGAAATAGGTAGAAAGAGTCATTCGTGGTTCTCGTATCAGAGGGAAAGAGGTCTAGTCTAGTATGACAACATAATGTAGAAGAAGTTCCGACTTCCAACCATGACATCAGCAAGATTCTAGTTAATTCACCATCAAGTTGCATGAAACTCAGCATAGGCACAGAAGCATCAATTGATGAGAGACATGCCATGATGGGCAATATCGAGCATCTAGCTCAGTATCGGACGAAACGAGATGAAAAGAAAAGAAATACAGAAGGTAGGCCTGCTTTTCAACTGAGAGAAGTAAGACACTGGTAGAAGGTAAAAGTCAACGAAGAAGTCAACGGTGTTCAAAACCCCAAAACTTCTCTGCTCCAAAAGTCCACTGATTGTCCTCTTTCCACAAATCATCATAGGCACTGAAGAGAACAAGGTCGGCATGGTTGCGCGAGAAGGACCGGCGGAGACTATCGATAGCCTTTCTCTGATTCTCTAGGGAGGGCACAGCCCTCCCATTCGCCTGTCCCGCATGTGGCCAGCCAGACTCCGTGATGATGGTGCGTTTCCCGCCGGAGATTGACGAGAGACGCTGAGCAATGTCGCGGACGTAGTTCCCTGCGTTCTCGGGCGTTTGATTATTGTCAAAGAAAGCATGGCAGTTCGCCGCGCAGTAATCCGAGACGTGGCAAAGCTCAGGGTGTTCGAGCATCTTAGAGAACGTGTCAATAGTCACGACAGGGCCGGTGTAGCCTAGCGAGTGCAGGTAGGCGCGGGCGTCGTGGACTGCATTTACAACGTCACCTACGGAGTTCTGCCCGCGGTTCAGGAGCTCGTTGCCGATAGAGATGGTATGCAGGATAGAGAGATCTGGTGCGGCGGCGTCAATGATAGACTTTAGGCTCGCGTGGAGGTTTCGTAGGTCGTAGACACCTGCGAAGACCTTCATGTTGTGGGATTTGGCTGCGTTAGTGACTTTCCGGGCTTGGTCGCAGTCTACTCCGTAAATGCGGACGAATGCATAGTGGGTTAATCTGGCGATGTCCTGATCAACCTGAGCTTGGTTCTTGCAGGTACTGTCGGCGTTGTATGGGGAGTAGGAGATTCCGAAGAACTTGGTGTTCTGCTGGGGGCGTGGATGGTTTAGCACATGGGGATTAGGGTTGTGGTCGGTCTTGACATTTGCTCCGAGGGTGGGGACAAGGCCATGAGGGGCAGCGAGGTCCGGGACTGCTAGAATGGGAGGCAGGCTGGTAGGCTCCTGTACAGCAGGTATGAGTAAGGTTTAGCATGTGCTCTAAAGCTGCTGTACTGACCTTGACGACAGTTGTGGTTGGAAAGTGCGTCTCAGTTGAAAGGGGTTGTCCATCCTTATCCACCCAAACGGTCACCTTGATAGTCACAGGCTCCGAAGCAGCAGCAATAGCTCCATTACCACCGACAAGAGGGGGTTCTTGCAGATAATGAGCTTCTGAGCATTCCATTGTGCTTGTTGTTGGGGTCGAGATCTTACCAACGGGGTAAGCTGCAGCAGAAACGCTGAGCCAAAGCGCGACGAAAAAAGTAGCAATCCACAACATTGCTCGCTAGAGACAATGCAAGAATCCCTTCTCTCAGACTCGAGATCACCTATGTGGTTCTTGTTCGGAAAATTGTTGGGAAACGCGCCGAGGTCCGAATAGATCGAGAATTTCACAGCTCACAAGGTGCGGGAAAAAAGGAACAAAGGTGAGGGAAAGTAAGAAAGAAGTGAAAAAAAAGCTAGTAGCTAGCACAAATGGACTTGCAGGGTTCCTCCATGGTCTAGGATAGACTGCACTGATTCACCCCAACTGTCTTGTGTTGTGGATGAGGGCTGCAGGTTGATATTATTCACTCAAGGGTGGAGTCGTCGGGCTGAGTCTTGAGAGAACCCACTGGTAGCAAGACTGACCCTTAAAAAGAATGCAATCAAAAGAATCTTGATCTGTTAAAAATGCTGGCCTCGCCGTGTGTCTTGGAGGAATTGACGCCGCGAGGAATGAAGAATCAAAGTATAGTGCCCCTTCATTTCAGACCGAGACATCCCATAAGCCAAAAAAAGGCATGATTCTCGCCATAGTAATCCAGCCGAGAATCTATGGAAGATGGTCGTTCCAGGATCTGCAGATCTTATCTTGCTGCGAGTATGGGTTGTTTACGTCTTCTGGATATACGTTCAAGGGTAGGTATCGAAGGAGGATAGCTTGAACTGATGGCTGTCAGCGAACTTGCTCACCTTGCCAGATGTAACATACCAGACAGTACTCATCGTCTGTTTCGAACTTATTGTCGATTGTTGCAAGATTGCTTCCCAGATGCTCGCCGTCCCGGGTGTCCGATTTCCCATCAAAACATCCCATCCGCGATAAATATTTACCTAAAATAGAACCAAAGCGCCAGTAACTAACTACCTATGTAATAAACTTGAACCAGCAAGAAACTCAACCGCCGAATAAACCCCAGTCCACAATTTCCAACTGCCTTATCAACCCACTAACTGTCTCACTCGCCAATGCCTCCTCCTTCGCCAGTCCCCTCGGTTCCCCCTTTTCATCAAATTCCTTATGTGGCACATTGAAGAAAATCAAGATGTCCGTCTCCTGCTCTTCAAGCCTAACAAGCAAATAGTGCACACTGGTGCTGGATCCTAACGCACCGTCGGCACTCGATCCCGCCGTCGCACCGCCAATGGATGGTGCTGGAGCTCCCGGGCGAATCCTTCCCGGCGATGTCATCGCGACGAGGCCCTTGTATGCCTTCGTGCGAGGCAGCTTCGCTAAAGATACGGGCTGGGGCGGGGTCATGATACGGAGTATATCGGCATCACCGTCGCGTATGTCGTTTAGATGATATAAGGTTGCAGCTTTGTCGATTGTCTCTGGGCTAGCCGCGGGGTTTGGGCCTAGGATGTCGGAGCTCGGGTTCGATTGGAGAGAAGAGAGGGCGGTCTCTTCCGAGACACGTTCGTTGATCTCGATGATGAGATTAGAGAGCGTTGTAGGGGAGAGGAAGAGTTCTTGGTGGTCGGGTATTTGGCGGAGATCGCTGGTTTATGTATACAAATGTTAGTGATTATTGTTTCTCTTTTGGAAGGATTCGTGAGTAAGGTATGGTGGGATGTTGATGGAAGTAGTGGGGACTAACCTTGCGTCCAGCCACCCTTCTGGGATAACGGCGTTGATGGCGCCGCCGTAAAGCTCTTTGTAAGTATAAGAGGCCATGATGGTAGTGGAAAATGAGCCTTTATCTTCCTGAGAGCTCGAGGAATTTGGAAGCGGAAAGGAAACACAGTCAATTTAAGCTTGAGGCTGGAGCTTTGCGGCAAGAAAGTTTGGTGGATCTCGGTGGGGCGCTCGAAGCTCAAAGTCAGAGGGTCCCTGATCCCATTACAGGACTCAGGAATTGATTCCCATTTGTAGAGAAACTCAAACTTAGTCTAGGCAACTATATGGAGCGAGGTTTCCGGCTACCTAATGTAGGCAACAGAACTGATTGATTTAACATTCCAGGCTCCGTCAGTACAACTACGAGTTGACGTGTTGAGCAGACGTATACAAGTAGGTTCAAGGATTTGAGATCGAGATAGGGATCCGAGAATCGACGGTTTCCAGGCCAGGTACCTGACTTGATTTGAGATCTTTCTTACAAATCCAAGAGCTCCTCGATATAGTCATCAAGAGCTATCATCTGGAACTGATCTCCCCAGCGCGAACGAAACTCCTTCTTGCGATAGGAATAGCTCGTCACCTGAGAGAAGCTAACCAGCTCGACCTTCCAGCCGCGCTGAAGAGCTCGCTCCACCATCTTCAAAAACCCACCAGAATACTCTGCTTCAGCAGCGTCTCCAGTGGCCAACACGATCGTGGCCGGCTCGTCCACATCCACTAGGCTTTCCAGGATCTTCAGGTGTAGAATTTCGTCCACAGCTTGCTCGACCCAACGCTGCTCAGATACATCGTTCGTTTCAGAACTATGACCACCATTATGCAACGCCGCCCTAGGATTTTTGCGGAATTTGAGCTGACGGGGCGTGAGTGTTTTAACTTTATGAACCCGATCGAGGATGTTCGCCTCGTATCCAAGTTTCTCACTCTCGTCTATAGCTGCATAACGATCCGAGCCAACAAGAACTCTTTTTGCTGTGGGTCGCCCCCGCTCGAGTACCAGGGACAAATTTTGAAAGGCGAGCGGAATACGCCGAATCCTAGTATTTATAGGAATGTTCCGCGAGATTTTCATCGTATCGTGGAACCCCACCATAATCTTTGGTCATGTTAGACATCGAAAGCGAAGCAATATAACACAAAGACTTACATTGGACATATCAATGAATACGTGAATGGGACGTGACGAGATATCCTCTTTTTTTGGCTTTTGATAGTGTCCAGACCGAACAACAAGCTCCGCATACTTTGGGAAATTGCCCAGAAGCTTCGTCAAAAGTCCAACCTGTTGATCGGCGGCTGTCTTATACGCAAGTGGCTGTATACGGGCTGTGTTTGGGAAATACTTGAGAGTATCCGACAAAAATCCATCGGACTCGTCAAAAGAGGACGGAGGTGTTTCGAATCTTCCCGCCTTAGCTGAAGTAACACCTAGCTGAGGAGGAATCATTGGTGAACCGTTATGTGGCTTTGATTGCGGAAGATCGAAAATGCTGGGAGAGCCGGACTCTTCCAACGCATTGCTGTCAAGCGAAGCGGATTCATTATTGGTATCATCTTGGCAGCCGTGCCTCTGGAGCCGTGCACTATGTTTACTGCGCACAGCAATACTGGTCTCGAAATTGCTAGTACTGTTAGGGTTTGCAACTGGTATCGGCTTGGAGGGAGTCCTAGCTGTCGGCTGGGTTATCTCAACCGAGTTGTCTGGTATGAGGCGTTTAGGTATCACAACGGGCTTAGTTGGACGCGGGGCATGTTTCGACTGGTGCAATTGCCTGGGTATCTCGGCAGCAACCTCATTGGGAGCAGATGAGCAAGGGTTGCTCAAAAGCTCCCAGATTGTATCAAAATCTCCCAGCTTCCGCGCGCTGAGGTTTGAATCACCTAAGGGTTGTTCCGTAGTGACCGGCTTCTCTATGTCATGTTTCAAAAGCTTGTGTGGCAGTAGTGAAGGGACCAGAGAGTCTGGGGAAGATGAACAGAAGGTGGGGGTTGGCTGATCCCCACTTCGAGATGTGGGTGACCGCAACAGGTTAATCACCGCAGTGAAATCCCAATTTGATGTCAATGTAGAACTTTGTGTCATTGACGAGGATCGAAGGATGCAAGGCTTTTGTGTGGGTTGTATGTTTATAGAATCACTAGAATCAGGCGCAAGAGCGAATGATAATGACGGCTTTGGCGGACGCGGGCTTATCGACCGAGAAAAACGCAGACTAAAGAGCAGGTAAAGGGCTGAAGGCAAATTCTATAATGATAAGATAAGAGCAGTGCAACATGATGCTGGTCCTGAGACCTAGAACGAAGGTAGGTAGCAACTATCTATTGACAGAAATGATGACTCGAAGGAGGGACAATAATTCCACCCTTGAGGCTGTGGCGGAGTTCAGTCTGAGAGACCGCCATAATTCTGCCACTTTTTTTTAGATTTCTAGACTGACATTTTCGCCAAGAGTCCAAGACCAGCAGCACACACACTAGACTATTCTGGGAAGTAACTGTCATTCAAACGTCATACATCCCCAAACCTCAATGATGCAGGACACGCAAACCAGCTCAGCGCCACTGTGATGGAACGGGTATTTTCAAGTTGAATGACGGCGGACCTAGGTAATCACTTCGGCCGGACCCCGCGGTATCAACGCCGATTTGTAGCTGGACTCCGTGACGTGCTATCACGAGCTTGGGAAGACGCTGCGATCGTCAGCATTGTCAACATCATGAAGCACTGAGGGCCTGTCATTCGCCTCAAAAAATATCGATGTCATGCTCAACCAACTGATTGCGCAACAACACCCCAAGGGGAAGGACCAGAAAGTTATAAAACCCCGTTCCTCGACCCAGTCGTTGCTGCTTATCATCAGCTTCAACTCGCCCGTTGTACAACCACACATTCCACTTTCAAACATCAGCCAAATCATCAACATGTCTGATACCGGTCGCAAGGATTTCTCTACCAGTAAGTCCATCTGGTCGACCTCATGGCTGCGCGGACTTTGTGATACTAACAACACCTTGCAGAGGCCAAGGAGGAGATCACTCCTGACTCCACCAAGTCCACCCAGGACAAACTCAAAGAGGGCTTCACTGATACCACCGATCGCGCCTCGCGCGGTCTCCAGCCCGACGACCAGAAGAGCACTGCCCAGCAGGCTTTCGACAAGGGCCAGGGCAGCCATAACAACAACGTTCACGGCAGCTCCACTGAGTCTGTGTATGTAGTGATTGATCCCTTTCCAGTGGTTCGCATATGCTAATAACGATAATAGCGGCCAGAAGATCAAGAACGCCGTTGGCCTTGGTGACCACTAGATCACCTATCTCAACGTTCTGTCGGCACGCAAAGCCTATGTCTTTTCAGTTTTCTATTATGAATGTGCTATAATGAGTCCACGATACCATACCTTGGGGTAGACTGCCTGTACAATAAATCAATATCACTCATGGAATTGATTCATGCCACTTTTTATCCGTTTTAGTAGTAGTTCTGTCAGCCTCCCACCAAGTGTTCGAACATGGAATCGCGCTGTCGAGTGACCTGGTTGAGTTCCGCCTCGAGCTCTTTATACTTGGCACGGGCACCGCTTATGTCTTTGGGAAGGTCATGAAAGCTTTGGATTCTAGCTTCGAGAGATTGGACGGATTCTAGCATCGAGCTGATTTGCGTCTCTTCCGAGACGACATCCTCAAGAGTGGGCCCACTGTTCCTACTCCGCTGCAATGCCGCAGCCCTATCCTGATATTCGCTGACTTTCGAATTGAGTAACTTCGTACTCCGTGTCCATTCTGTTGTAAGAGCGGGGAGGTTGGCAGGCGTTTCGAAAGCCGGATTTGCTTTGAGCTCTTCGAGTTGCTCGTGCAGAGCGGCCAGTTCCTTCTTCAGGTAGCCGTGCATAGTTTCAACCCTCCTCATCTGTTCTTGCATTTCAAACTCCTCCCTCGTCAATTCGATGATCGACTGGCGCACGTCCTTTGTCCTGGTACCTAATCCACCCAAGACAGCCGCTGTCTCCGCGAGATCCTCCAGGTATCGAGTGCCCTTATCGTCGAGGTGATGCTCTACCTCGTCGAGTAGACCCACTTTGTGCTTTGGCTCTGTCTTTTCCCTTGCTTTGAACCCTTCAATGGTTTGTTGGCGCGCATTATGGAGTAATTCGGCTTCCTCGTCTGCCGCCTCGTTGGCCGCAGCGAGTGCCAAAAGCGTTCGTAGGGTGTCTTCATTTCTCTCGAATTTGGGAACTGGCTTTGGTGCGTACTGCCGAGTCAACCAGGAGTTCACGTAGGCCCAGTCTTTGGCTTGAATTGCTGCTTGACGTGCCTTAGTCGGAGACGCTAGCGGGCTATCCATTTTCTCAGTACACAGCCAGGGTTATGCCCGTGTTCGCGCTGGAGAAGCTTCTTGGGTGTGGTAGGCGACTGCGGACTGTATTTCGCGAGAGTACTTCGTCGAGAAAGCAATGTTTGTTGATCGGCATCGTTCTCTCGCCTCGCCGCCTTTAGGCCATCTTCTTGCCTGAGGCACTAAACTAGCTACCCCTCGTCCTAGGCAATTTCTTCGACTTCCTTAAGTTTCTTCAATGCATTGCACATGATCTCGATGTCGATCTCTTGGAGCAAAAACAGCCATTGATGAGTCGGGTCTTCTGTATTCAGCGCCGTTTGTTCTCCGCAATGTCTGCCTCTTACGCTCCAATCTCATCACCATTCACGCGGGCTGTGGTGAGCTCGATGAACAAGCTGTAAGCTCTGTCCCCTGCTTCCCAAGCTCTATCTTCTTTCAATTCCGATTCAGAATCCGAAAATACTCATGTGCAAAGTTACCCAGAGTCCTTAGCAGATAAAAGCTTTGACAACACCGGCTGTAAGGCATCGAGTCTCTTCCAAGCTACAGCGAAGCTGACGATCGTGGAGTACTTCTCGAAGCCCCTTTTAACCATGCCCGAAGGCAACGAAACTCGGTCCTCTTGGCCATTGACCTGACGAAGGCTGTCGCCGACGAAGCCATCGCCCGAAAAGACTCTGTCGTGGTAGCATACCGTACGTGAACCATACCCTACCAGAAGCATTAAATTATTGAGACAACCGCTCATCACGCCTCTGAATAGACCCGATCATCTTCCGCGGTCTCAAATCTCTCACATTCAAAGACACGCAACAACAATCTCTCCTTCGACTTGCTCAGGAGGGTATAAGCGTATATTCCCCGCACACAGCCGTCGACGCAACCCCCGGCGGAATGGGCGACTGGCTCTGCGACATCGTCACAGGAGCAATCGCCCCATCCTCTAACACGACCGCCCCAGAGATAACTCCGTCTTCATCGAAGAGCTACTCCGCACCTACATACCCGCAACCAGGAACCGTGTCTCCCTCTCCCTCATCTACGATCCCGCACGTCAAGACCACAATACACCCATCCCCTCAACCTACCCCGGCCGGCCTAGAAGACGCCGGAATGGGCCGCCTCGTCACCTTCAACGAGCCGCAACCCCTAACAGCGATCATTGATAACATCGCCCGTGGTGTAGGTTCACCAGCCGGAATCCCCATTGCGATTCCACAATCCGCGTCTGTGGATTCGATTAAGATCCGCACGGTCGGTGTGTGTCCGGGCTCTGGATCAAGTATTCTGCTCAAGGGCGTCTCTCAGATACCGGACCTCCTGTTCACGGGGGAAATGAGCCATCACGAGACCTTGTTCGCTATTGAGAATGGGTCTGCGGTGATTGCGCTTGCGCATTCGAATACGGAGCGGGGATATCTTAGGGCTGCTATGAGGGATAGGTTGGAGAAAGTTTTGAACGAAGAATGGGAGAGTGCACGGAAGGAGGGATTAGACGCGGCTACCCAGGGACTAAAGGAACTATATGAGGACAATGAATGTGAAGTCCATGTTAGTGAGAAGGACCGGGATCCTTTCGGGATTATGATTCGGGCAACCTAGTTGTCGTCTCATACTATACCATGGAACTATGCGGGAGCATAAGCTTGAAAAGTTGACTTGAATGCTCGGGTAGGCCTAGTCTTGAAATATTATTTATAGACAGAAGGTTGAGGTCATTTTCAATCAGCTCAGCAACACGCGAATCTCCCCGGTAGTACGAGGGAATAGTCTCTTCAGATTCTGGCCATCGCCTCCTTCGTCACTGCTTTCCGCGCTCTCATTCTCATCCGCTTCATCATGATGCGCACTCTTTTTGCGAACGTTGTTAGCCTCATCAGCCCCGATAATCACACCTTCTACAAACTCGAAATCGCGACAAAACGCTTCAACTGCTTCTTCCGTAACACTCTTCACGAACGCTGCGCTCTGCAGGTGTTTCAGATTATCCGTGGCATCCATCAAAGCGGACGGGAGGAAGTCGTCGAGCTGCTGGCTGATTGCGATGAGAGCTTCCGGTTGGAATTCTGGAAGACTTGTGATGCTTGCCAGGTCCTGTTCTGTACCCGTTGCAGATGTCTTAGAGAATGGTTCGAGGGCTTTTAGGAGGACCTGGAGACCCGAAGTCTCAAGGAGATAGCGGTGTTGTATCTCGAGGAGGTCGACGTGGATGGTTGAGAGTGATGTTGAGAGTGGGGTCTGGTGAGTTGCACTGGCAAATGCGAAGGGTATAATGGCTGAGCGGGTTGTTATGTGAATGTTGGCGAGGTATATTGCCCGTGCGGTGGGGTTGGATAATTCGTCTGCACAGGACTTTGCCAGGTCCAGGAAAGGGTCCAGGGCTGCGCGAAGAACGGGAATGAATTTGTTCTTTTTGTCATCAGATGTATCATCCGTTCCGAGTGAGGCGTCATGAGTCTTCATAAGAGAAGTAAGGACTTCTAATGCGTCCAGCAAGAACTGCGGCGCGGATAAATCCTCTGATGGGGCTAAAGCAGAATGATCTGCTGAGAGTCGGATGACTTCTTCTTGTGTGATTGTCTGAAAATGGTTCAATGTGAACTTCTCGAGGCTCTGGAGCAATTCCGCCAGATTCGATTTGGGGCCCACCAGCTTGGAAAAGGTAACCAGGTAAAAGGACAGTAGATTGACAACTTTGTAACAAGTGACGGGGTCATCATGGCCTTGAATGACGAGTTCGACTCGCTGGCGCAGAGAACGAGCGACCCCTATAAGGTCGCGGTTCACGAGATCACTGAGGGCTTTCTGACCATCGAAGGTGATCTCTTCGTCTTCATCGATACGTGCCCACGGCTCGCTACTCAGGCCAGCCTGGATACCCTTGGCAAGTTCGTCTCCATCACTCACAAAGAGAGATTCCAGAGCTTCTCGCTCTGACACTGTGGTGGAGTGAACCCAAGCAAGCATGTCACCAATATACCTCAGTGGGTCATGGGCGGAGAATTCAATAGGCTTTACTGCACTATCGCCACCGGAGACTGCATCGGTCAGTGCATAATGGAAGGCATCTGACAACACATAGTCTCGAGCTTCCGCAAAGAAGTCCAAGCAACTATGGAACAAACTTGGCCGCTCCGCCAGCACCCGTAAGGCCCTTCGGATCGTGCTATTAATCCGAGGGTCTTCCAGATTGAGAGATTTGAACTCTTTTTGAATCCACCGGTAGAGCTTCTGATAAGCAGAGTTCAGACTCCTAGAGCTTTTCTCCATGAGCTCCAGGCCCATTCTCTCGTTCTCCGCACCCAGAAGAGCTTCGCAATCACGGTGCACCTGCTTGACTCGAGCAAGGACGTCAAAGAATTCATCGTTGATTGGCTCTTCAACAGAGGTGAGTATCAAGAGCTCGTCATCCGATACTATAAAGTGTTTCGTGAATGCGTCCAACAAATGCTGCTTCGTTTCAGCTTCCTGCTTTTGGGTCATCAAAGCGGAAGCTTCTTCCAGCACCGGTGTGGTGTCCTGCTTCGCTAATACGATATGCTTTCGCATTTCGTCGCATGTTTCCTTCAAGCTCGAGATGACAGTGCCGATACGCTCTAATTGCTGTAACCCCGTCAGTGGCTGGGCTCTTTTCAGCAAGTACTGAGGGTCCGTGGGTCAGCTTACCTCGGCCACGCGACCAAAGTCCCTCACAATTTCTGCATTGCAATCTGCTACCTCCTTCTGCACGTCCAGACGCAATTGCCTTCTGACCTCCGCAGTATTGTGTATCCCTCTGACGCTGAGCGTTTCAAGCGCATCGCGGATGTCCGAATCCGCATAGGAGACGGAGAGCACGCTTGTCAATCGGTTTGACAAGGCATTAGATCGTTGCTGAGCCGGAGGGGATACCGGAGAGGAAGCTGGAGATGGTAGTCCAGGCGATAGGCTGGAAGCAGCCCCAGACGGAGGAAAATAGCTGCCAGTAGCCATGGGGGTCCGAGTTGAGGTTTGGTAGTGTATTGAGCTCCGTGGGCCGTGGCCTCGACCGCCATGAGCCTCCTCCAGTATACCGCCTTTGATGCTCGCTATCTAATCGCTTTCTGCCGACAAAACAATGACGTTTTGCGGCTCGGAGCCACTGAACCCTAAAGGACGGTTTCCTCTCCGCTGGAGTGAAATCTTATTTTTCTGTTCCAGAGACCACTAAGTGAAAACGAGCCCTAGAAGCTAGGTACCGGGGCTTCGGCGAAATCCCACGCCGAGCATGGCTTCCTGCAGGGCCTTGTTCGCCCAGCCAATCAGCGTTAGTATAGCGAGGCTGCGGAAGTACTACCTCCTGAATGGGATTGATCAGTACGCTCTTATTTATCCCGGTCAATACTCCGTACTATATCCCCTATAGGAGTCTAATTCATACCTTTTCAATCATCACATTTCACCACGCCACACGCCACACTCCACTTCCCCAAAGAAGGCCCTCAAGATAGGGACCTCCGCCGACATTTACGAGTTTAAAGTCGACATTCCCGAAGAGGAAGTTGACCAACTAAAGCGAAAGCTAAATGACACAAGTCTTTCAGGGCGTGAAATCGTACCTGGCGCTGAAGTCCTTTACGGTGCCTTCATCGAACCTGATTCGAGCCTGTCGATGTAACTGACAATTCCTGCAGGACCATCATATACGCCTGGGCACAAGAGCTGCTCGAGGAATGGCGACGCAACTTTGGCTGGCATAGGGTTCAGGGCCAGATCAATGAGAACCCGCACTATCTATGTCCAATCGAGGATTTGGACATCCATTTCTTGCAGGTCCGTGCAGGAAACCCCGATGCTATCCCTTTACTTTTCGTGCATGGCTGGCCTGTGTCGTTTTACGAGTTTAGTAGAGTCAGGGGTCTACCATCCATCTAGAAAATAAAGGTGAGCCGGCATTCCATGTTGTCGTGGCCAGTATGCCTGGGTTCTGCTAGTCGGACTAGCCACCAAAACCAGGGTAAACTCTTCAAGACAATTCCCGTGTTTTCGACAATTTAATGAGAAATCTGGGATACTCGGAGTATATGGTCCAAGGAGGAGATTGAGGCCATTTTGTTGCCAGGGAAATTGGTGCTCGATATACGGATTCTTGTAAGCTGGTGCACTTCAACTTCGCCCCGGCAGGTCTACCGGTCGAATGAGAGGGGAGGACAGATGAGGAGCAGAATTTGGCTGTGAGGGCAGACGATTTTCTGAAGGATCATCTTGGCTATGCTGTATTCATGCGGACAAGGGCATGTATCTACCTCGTCACTAACGGTACTCCGTGCTGATATTTCCTCACTTTCAGCCTCATAATATGCTTGCTGCACTCAACAAGAAACGCATCCAGATAGATGAACAGACATCGAGTAATCCCGTACTATAAGTCTCCTCGTTGCTTTAGAAGATCCATACGGAGTAAGCCATCTCTCTAACTCCTGAGAATAACAACCAATGATGATACACCAGAGTCAGACTATGCACTGAGCTATCGAAGCATTTCGTATTTACTCTATATTCTAGTATTCGCCGGGAAAAATCTTGCGAGCAAGTCAACCACTGGCTCACCATGTAGCGTGCTCAGACTCTTACTGAGGAATTTACCCGTCGCGTCCAATCTCTGTATAGGTACTCCGAGGTACCCAGGTAGTGGGTTCGGCTGATCTTGAGAATTTTGATGTCACGAATGGCGGGTCCATACTAGCAGCATATTTCTCCTTTGATAAGGGTCTACCATACTGCAGACATATATAGTAGAAGCCTCATATATGTTGTTTAGTGGCTTTGCTAATTGCTGTGTGTACTCCTGGTTCGCATGTGTGCTCCTAGCATTCCGGTAGTTTCGAAATGGCTTTTAAAGGACAGAATGTTTTGATTGTAAGATTCTCTCACAGTGAACTTCCCCATTACTTGAATATACTGACATTGATGCAAAGACTGGAGCTTCCATGGGCATTGGGCAAGCGATTGCTTGAAAGGTCGCTGCGGAGGGAGCGAACCTTTGCCCTCTTTGCATGCTTAGAGGTGGATATCCTATGCCCTGAAAAACAGGTTAAGCAGAGCTAATCCTGTAGGACAAACTACTAGCTATTAAGACAGACCTCTAGAAGAAGCACGCAGAGTTAATAGTGATCTTTGAAGCTATAGATCTACAGAGCTACGAAGCCGTCGAGTCTGCCGTTAAAGAGGTAGTCAGCGAACTCGGCGCCATTGATATTCTAATCAACAACGTGAGTACCCTGTCTACCATGTTCGTTGCTGGATCTTCTTTATTGACCAACAAGGCCGGCTTCGCCCTCGGCGCCCCCGCTGCATTCCCAGACCTTAAAGTTTCCGACATTGTAACAATGAACAGCACCAACATTAATGGCCGCATGTTTGCAATATATGCCGTCCTCAACTTATCTATGATGAGCCGGAAGGCAGGCATAATCCTCAACGAGACCTCTGTCAGAGGGCTCGAGGTGCCTCCATTCTCCGGTGAAGCCGTGTACCACTCGAACAAGGCTGCGCAAGAGGCATTCACTAATGCGCTGCGAAATGAGCTTGCTGGGACTAATATCCGGGTCCTGGCGTTGCGCCCCGGAGTTGTGGCGACGAATTTCCACTCGTTGAGGGTTGGGCATGATAAGAAGATGTATGACAGTTTCATTGAGGGTTATACGTGAGTTGTTCTTGACCCGAGTATGATAGACTGCAAGGAAAACTGATAGAACCTCTGGGGTTAGGCTTCTAGAAGCCGAGGATATCGCGGGTGCTGCAATCTATATGCTCAGTCAACCGTTGAATATTTCGGTAAAAGCTTTGGATGTGGTTCCCTCTGGTATGTTGACACATTAAATTAGACAGAAGTCTAGCTGACTATTCTAAGCCCAACGTTCGCTTAATGTTTTCGACCGCTCTTGCAGTGAGCGAAATGTGTCTTAGTAACGTCGAGCTTACGGCGCAATGTGTCTAATAGGGTCGAACAACTAAGGGAACCCTAAAAAGATGCATGAAAGTTCAATTGCCTAAGACTAGGCAGTAATGCCCTTTCAAGTAATTACTTACACATATTCAACGCGAAGTTGATTTCAAGTCCTAGCTGTTCGCCAGAATGTTTCCCCCAATCTCTATACCTTTCCTTCTGGCGATGGCGCACCTTTCAGCTTGAAATAACCAGGCTGGAGGTTCTGGTATACACCGTGAGGGTCATACATCAACGCGATCTCCTGCAGCCTTGCCTTGTTATCCGTTCCGTAACTGGAGATCACATCCTGAAAATGACTCGCATAGTTCATGTAAATGAAGTCATTGCTCACACCTCTCGTTTCCGCCTCAATAGCAATCGCAGTGAAGAATTCCTCGACAAATCGATACATGGTGTCGTCATCGGAGGTGTTGTTCCACTTGGAGAGAATGTGAATAATAAGAATCGGGCCGTTTGACGTATCCAGACCCAGAGCGTTCCCGCCAGCGCTGGACATCTTCTCGAGCATCGGCTCAGTGATAGCTTGGAAGACTAGCATCGGGAGAGCACCAGGGGCGTCGACCACGCGTGAAACGATTGCGAGAAAGTGCTGGACTACCCAATGCACAAATTCGGTATTTAGTTTGAACGTCCGGTTCCAGAAGACCTGTCGCTCGCCATTTCGGTCTTGCGCGCCTATCTCGCTGCAGTATCCAGCCAGAGTTCTCGTGCTGGTTGTGTCTGAGAGAGCAGGAATGGAGCGGTACTTCCTGAAAATTGGAGGGTCGCTTACGTCCTTTGTGTAGGTCAATTCTGCCGAAGCGATGTTCATTCCACCTGCATGCGCGAATACCACATATTGCTGGGCGTTCTTGTCGAGACTTGCTTTTCTTGCGATGTCGGTGAAGGCATCGAGGACATGCGGGAATTGTTCTTCACTGTAGACTCGCGTGGTGCCTCTAAGCAACGAGCTGGGAATTGTGTACAAGTTGAACTTGGTGACGAGCCCTAGATTGTTTCCTCCTCCGCGTAGAGCCCAGTACAGGTCGGGATGTTGGGATTTACTCGCTGTGAGAATTTCACCGTTGATTGCACTGACAATCTCGAAGCTCTCCACATTATCCAAAGCCCAGCCATACTCGTTCGAGTAGTAAGAGATGCCGCCGCCTGTAGTGAGGCCTCCTACGCCGATGTCTGACAAGCGCCCACCTATAACACCAAGGCCATGCGGTTCTAGGGCTCTGTACACCTGGCCCCATTTATTACCAGGACCAACCGATGCAATGGATTTGTCCTCGTTGAGTGAGACTTCATCGAGGTCGCGGAACAGGATCGTTATCCCTCCTGGGCTACTAGAGGCTCCAGCAAAGGCAGCATGGCCGCCGCTCTTGGCTGCAAACGGGCACTTTGTGATTTGGGCAAGAAGAACCAAAACAGACACATCGGTGTCAACCGAAGGAATGAAGATGCAGGAAGGCTTGACTTCTTGCTGCTGAGCGGACCAGTAGGATTCGGTGGCGTTCTGATAGGCCTGGGTGCGTTTTGCTATAACTTTCTGAGATCCGTAGAGATAGTTCAATGCACCGCACTAATGTGGAAATATGAGATTCAGTACAAAACACAGGCATCACGATAGGGGCTTCTAGGATACTCACAGCCCTCTCGCAAGCGTTGGCCGACGAGGACTTATTGCTCAAGGAAGGAATAGTAGTCACATCAACTCCCAATTTTGTCAAAGAAGCTTCCACTTCGGGTACATCTTCTCTGCTGACAAGAATTGAAGGATCGAGAGTGATTGCCAGAGCATTGGTAACAGCCAATGCGGAGAGCAAGGTTGCTTTGAGGGCTCTCATCGTGAGTACGGTCTTGCAGGACTTGTGTGAACAAGAGTAGAGGGAAACCTGGCGGGGAGGAAGGAAGGAAACCATCTAGAAGAGCAGCAGCCGCATAATTTCGAGTGTGTGGGCAAATCTTTAGGCCACGGAATCCTGCTCAACCCAGTTAAAGTGAAGTAAAGCTGTTTGTAGAAATCGCCAATTCATCATGGTTTGTTGTTGATTAACTGGTTACCAACCATAAATGTGGGTTAGCACCTGCAGAAACCTGCTCAATTGCCTTATTCTTACACCACAATTTTTCATTGCTAAAGATATCTTTATATCATTAGCTTCAGAATGTATTTGGACTAGGTTGGCTTCTCTGTAGTCATTGGCCTCGTGGAACTGACTGGCTAGCTTGAAGACGCCGTGATCGACGATGAAGTCTGAGACTGGGATTGGAAAGGAAGCTGCTATGTTTACAGTTCTTCCTTTACTGGAAGCTCGAGCAGGACTCGGGAATTCGCAAATAAAGAGAATGTCGACCTGCCCAAGTATCCGCCTCGAGTTCTTTGTATACTGCAGCCCTCTTGGATTAGCGCGGTTGGAACTTGAGTTCGGCGCTCTAAACAATCAGAAAACTCTGCACCAATCTCATTGTCTATTGCCGGTCTTCCCGGGGTTACGTCGACTCGCAAATACTGGTGCTGATGCTGTTGCTGATGCCTACCTGGACGGCAACGAGAAGGGTAAGCAATCCTCAAGGCGTAGATGTCCATTTCCAGTCAGTCACATAAGCCGGACGTTGTCAAAAACAGAGACACTGAGAATGTCGCATCAATACCTATCCCATTGTATAAGCATGTGAGAAGGGTTGGCTTTGTGTAATAAGTGCAGTAAGCACAGGGGATATCTGGGATGCCAGCGGTAGGAGTTATCTGAAGGCGCCTCGTGCCGAAGACCCCAATGCGCAGGAACCAGCGGGGTATTCTTGGCAAGCCATATCGTACTTCAGGCTTCAGAAAAGTTCGGTTGAAGACTCGGAGCTCTTCAAGTTTCAGCCCTCGACAGTCGAGAGTCGAGACCAGTCTTAGTGGGTAGAGACACGACGATTCGGCGAAGGGAAACAGTCCCAATAGTAAGCCGGTCACGTGGCTGTTGATGACCAAGCGTCCGAGATAACTAGTTAGTTATCCCATTCCGCATCATAGTCGACAAGTGACTCCGCATTTTCCCTCCCTCTCTGCAATTACACCTGTGTTGCCGGATTTATCCAGAAGATTCGCCCGAACCCGAGATCGCGGCGACCCGAAACACCAGCGCTTGATGTACTCCCGCACTACGACCTTGCTGAGCAGAAGCTGCCGATATCTCCTGCGCTCTCCGGTCCCTCAGAAAGCGACTTTCTCGATTTCCGCACGCTCGTTTACGGCTTTGAACGCAGCCATGGCTGATACGGCTTCTGGCGTTGTTACTCCCGATTTGTTGCGAGGTAAATTGGTTGAGCAGCTGCAGGCGCAGCATGTTGAGATTGAAGATTTGTCAGGTGCGTCGTTGGTCTTGGCTTCTTTGCTATTCTTTTTCCCTGAACTTTCTACGCTGGAGAGAACGAGATCTAACGGTGTCTTGGATATATAGGAGGTTGCGGACAAGCATTCCAAGCTGTCATCGTTTCACCCCAATTCGAGAAGAAGACTATGCTCGCCCGCCACCGCCTAGTAAACTCGGTCTTAAAGGCAGAGATCGCTGCTATCCATGCTTGGACACCCAAGTGCTATACACCCGAACAGTGGCAGGCACAACAGCAGGCATCTGCATAGAAAAGTGACAATTGCGGTCCTGCCGCCAGCGTAGGATAAGGTTCAGCATACCCTTAAAGTGCAGACAGGCGTTGGATGGTCAATTCTTGTACATTTATCTCGGTTTTTTTTTTTCTCTCTTTCGGAAATGATACACTATATAATGCACGTCATCTATCACTCATTGGTAGATGTAAGTTTGGCGATGTATCACCATGAATGATGATGTTCCGTAAGATTTGATGTGCTGATACTCCTCTAACCAAGCACGTTCTCGGCAGCGGAGACTACTCTTTGTTAGTATCTTCAGCCGGTGCTGGAACGAGGCAAATACCTTTAACTCCGGTGTTGTCGGGTTCAACAAAGGCTTCCTTAACCTTGCCGTCTTCTACAAGAAGGGCATAGCGCTTGCTGCGCTGGTTCCCGAAGATGGAGACGCTGTCAAAGGACACATCCAAGGCTTCTGAGAATTTACCCGTCGGGTCACCCAAGAAGCGAATCTAAAAGATGTCAGTGCCCTGCAACCTTGTCCTGCAGCATGAGTACGATTGAGAAGAGTAACCTACACCGCTCTTGCCTTCGGGATCGAGGGATGTACCCCAGGCCTTAGTCCTGCTCTCTGTTAGCTTCTTTGAGTTGCAATGCTTTGTTTAGGAGGGTTACATACACGAAAGGGTCATTGACAGCGACCACGAAGACCTGGCCAGCCTCCTTCAACTTAGGGTGCGAGATGTACCCAGGGACATGAGTGCTTGAGCAGGCGGGGCCTATAGGGCGCATTGTTAGGCAACTCCATCTTTAAAATCTTCCGGGAGCTCGAGTTCAAGCTTCGGTGTATACATACTGAAAGCGGCAGGGACACCAATGATGACGCCCTTGACCTTGAGCTCCTTGGCGAGGTTCACCTTGTTGCCAGGTGAGTTCTCAACGAGGACATCAAGGTCTGGTATGGCATCCCCCTTTTGAACGAAAGCCGGAGCGGTACTGTGGAACAGAGCAGCCCTTTGACCAAGAGCGCGGGGAGCGGCGGTGGTAAGGCGGCGGGCTGCAAACATGGTTTCTTTAAGCAATTGAGTCGTTATTCGGGAGATTTAATGAAGCGAAACCAAAACAATAGATTTGCGTTTCAGGTACGGTTCCTGAGATCTGTGCTTTGGATTGAGGTCCAGGTGTGAGGAACTTTGAGTGACCTGAGTCAGCTACCTACACACACGTCATAAGTTTACTTCTCCTGGTCCCAACCCCCGAGCTTTCAGATCTTCCGTTTTGTCGCCAATCAACCTATGCCTCTTATCTGGAGAAATCTAAAGTCGAAGGCAAACAGAGTTTTATATTAACGTGATCTAAAGGCACCGTGGCAGTCATTCAAACTCGTGTTGTGAGAAGAAGCCCTCACAAGAGACTTAACTACCATCATAGTATGAACCTTGCAAGCCTGTTATCCTTCTTCTTCTCAGACGGAGCGCTAAACTCAATACAGGAGCTTTTATGTTGCACAAAAACCCCATCCGATGCATTTGATGATTTGAGCGATGAGCGGGCAGGTGTCGAGCTTGATTCAAGTTCCTGCACCTAACCTAATCACACTACGTGATTGGGCGAGACTCGGGCGCCATACTAGGTTCCGTATGCTCATAGGTACTCCCGAGGTCGCCTCTTTCCTTGCCTCTGCACGAAACAAGTGGATGGGATCGATAGCCTGAAGTCGAGTGAGTTGAGCGGAAATTGTCGGCCTTAACTTCGTTTCATATTATTTCATGAAGTCATTGTCTGCATTATTAAAGAGCCGGGAATGGAGATATAGCAGAGATCTGCATGATGGGCGAAGCTAGCGCTCGCGGAAATGCCTTATCGGGTAACGCATAGGCCAGACGGTTCGTGATTTGGCGAAGATGCTCCTGACTCCTGAGTTTTGCTGTCCAGGGCAGAAATATTTTATCAAAGATGGGAAACGGAAGAAAGAAATGGATTCCAACTCGGCATTTCTGCAGTGACCAAGGCCCGCGGCGATAAATCAAGGCTGTTCTCAACTGTCTGTGTGGATCAAGGCGTTGTTGGACTTGGGCCCCCTCCATGCCCCCTCCATCTTCAAGGTTCTAATGCATGCTCTGCTGCAGCGCATTGACGGTTTTGGTCTCATTCCCTGCAGGTGCGTGAAAGTCCAATCGTACTCCCAGTAGCATTTGTCCCGTAAATTATTTCACATTTTCAAAAAGGATTTTGCCATCAGGTGACCGAGAATGAGTTCGTGCACCCTGTTGACCCTTTCAGCCGAGGCCTCGAGGATTTTCAGTAGTGGGATGGGTAGCATTAGATTTCTCCTTCGTTGCCCCAAACACACTCCAAAAAATACTGCACAAAGAACGGATATATAGGCAAGAATTTAGGGAGGAACTTGGACCATAAAGTACGTACAATGTTGTCGTCGAATCGAGCAAAAATACCAGACAAAAAGAAAAAACCAACGGCTGTGGCTGGTGCGCCCAAGAAAAATGGCTTTCTATTAATATGCAAGATTATTCAACGCCATCCAGCGAGAGTCAGAAGTTGCGCCCGTCCCACCAAACTACTACAACCGACTCCTCCCCTCTACCCTTTGCGACCGGCTTGGAGGTTTGCGTTCTTTTTTTCCTCTTCATCTGCTTCGCTTGCCCTTCTTCGCTTCCTCTCAGAAACTCTCCCTGCGATCGGGGCGAAAGTTTACGGCCCTTCACTCAACTTTTCTCCCAGTATTTCTCGAGTTCTGCACAGTGCTGAAAGTCTGTTGCTCGTTCGATCGGTCGCGACCCATCTAGCCCATGATGGACGGTGGCCAGACCACCTCCAGCACCGCCCCCTCGGGCAACTCGAGCGATTTTGTGAGTATCATCGTCCTGATCGTTGTTTCTTTGGGGTTACGGCTTCATCAGTTGATCTACTGTGTTACGGGATGCTGATACAATGTATAGGTTCGGAAACTCTACAAGTGAGCCCTCCCCTTTCTTTTTTCTATGTCTCGGAATTTTTACTCCAGTATTTCTCCTCACCGTGTCATCCCCTCTTTCCGCCCAACACCTCGTCCTTTGCCCGGATGTTTGCTTCGTCTCGACTTGGATGCCTCGCTTGTTCGTCGGTTCATTTTCTTACTGATGTTGTCGCACAAGGATGCTGGAAGACCCATCGTACGCAGAAATCGTGCGGTGGGGTGACGAGGGTGATAGCTTTGTGGTTTTAGAGGTAACGGACCATCGGCTGCTAAAGCCAACCATCGCAATCGCCTTCCACTGACCAAGTACAGTGCGAAAAATTCACCAAGACAATACTGCCGAAGCATTTCAAACACAGCAACTTTGCCAGTTTCGTGCGACAGCTGAACAAGTACGACTTCCACAAAGTCAGACAGAATAATGAAGAGAATGGCCAGTCGCCGTATGGACAAAATGTGAGGATCCTAGGTTGCAGTTCCGTTTTATCTCAGTTTCTGACGAAGCTATGTCTAGGCCTGGGAGTTTAAACACCCTGAGTTCAGAGCGAACAGCAAAGAGTCCCTCGACAACATCCGACGAAAAGCACCTGCTCCACGAAAGCAAACACAGCCTCACGACGACTCGGTTCCCACACAACAGATCGACCTTCTCAATCAGCAGATAGTTGCGCAACAACAGCAGATTCAACACCTCTCCGATCGCTATGCCCAGATGTCCGTTGACCATCAACTCATGCTGCAGGAGGTAATGAGGGTTCAGAAGACGGTAGTGAATCATGAGAATGTTATACATCAGCTCGTGAACTATCTTGTGTCGATGGACTCTCGGCAAAAGCGTGATGGCAAACCTGGCCCGTTTCAAGCCCAGGCTGGCTCAAACTTGAGTCCGTCACAGGTCCCCTCGATGGACGACGGGGTCGCTACTCCGTTACAGCAGGCCTCAAAACTTCTTAGCGATATGAATGCTGAGATCCAGTTCAACCTCGTTGGGGTTGACTCCATGGGCGAGCCACCAAAGCCCGCTGGTGTAGTTTCCACGCCTACGCTGGAAAACGCTTCTCGCCGAGTACAACCTCCACCCGCTGCTGCGGCCGCGAACGCGCCCATAGTCTACACGAAGATGACCCAGGATATGGAGCCTGTTGTCTACCCGGTCGGAGCTACTAATGGGATTGACCCCATGTACAGTGAGCATGTCAATAACGTTCCGTATGCCATGCCTCCTAAACAGGAGATGGACGACCGAAGGCAGTTTCCGGACAATCGGAAAAAGAGTAACCATGTTGACCCGGGCTGGATGCGCAGCCCGCGGATCTTACTCGTGGAGGATGACGCCACATGCCGTCAAATTGGTGGGAAATTCCTCTATTCTTTCTCTTGTGAGATTGATACTGCGGTGTGTTATTCTACACTTTTGGTCAAATCAGTGTTACTAACTAATTCACAGCTCGATGGTCTGGAAGCCGTGAATAAAGTTCAAGATGGTTCCAAATATGATTTAATTCTAATGGATATTATAATGCCCAACCTAGACGGCGTGTCTGCATGCCATCTCATCCGCCAATTTGATCGAACACCCATTATCGCCATGACGTCTAATATTCGAAGCGATGACATCCAGCTTTACTTCCAACATGGTGAGCAGATTTTTTTTCCGCATTCTAGGTTCTTAAATATGTTGCTAACCTGGGCTAGGAATGGATGACGTGCTTCCAAAGCCCTTCACCCGGAAAAGTCTTTTAGATATGTTGGAGAAGCATTTAGTCCATCTGAAGACAGTCTCGCAAGGCATAGACGCCCCTCAACCTACAACACCTGCCACAATGGCTGGTCAAAGTTCTGCCGCGCAATCGGTCACCATTAAGGACGATAGCTCCCCCAGCCAGTCACCCGCAGCCGCCATGAACGCATGGCAATCCCCAAACCAATTCCAGACAATGGCACCAGTTCCGCCCAACATGCAGCAAGTTCAAGGACAATATGTGCAGGCTAGTCCAGCTGCGGCCCCATATGCCATTGATCAGAATGGGGTGCAGTACCCGGCACCTGGAGTTCCGTTAGGCGCTGCAGGGCCTGGTGCAGCACGGCCACAACCTCGACGGCATATCTCTGAAATAAGTAACGGGGCCGACAATCCAGCCCTCGCCAAAAGACAGCGCATGTACGCGCAGGCGCCACAACCCATGGTTAGTTCAATGCAGGCGACACGTACTAATTAATGACACTCCTCGACTATTCTACAATGGCATTGAACAGCTGTCGTTCATATATACCCCTTTCGCCACCAACCCTAATGGCTCGCTCGCTATGAACCGAAATCGGCAGCATATTCATCATACTAATAATGATTATTTGGGCCTATATTATTTTCACCCTCTTTGCATTCCCTTTTACTTTCACCAGGGAAGTGGGCACTCATTTGGTACATCTTGGCGTTTTGGGAATCATACCTTTTGCATCGTCTTTTTTTGGCATTTAGAGTAAACTGCTGTGGTTATAAGAGTCTCCTTGAACTACGGTGGGTCTATTGGGTTTAGAGAAGGAGAAGGTGTGGTTGGCATTTTCGCTCTTAGCACATGGATAATGGGCGGGCAGTGTGTTACGGTTTGTTTGTTTTTCCCAACCTGCAGACCTTTGGCAGCCTTCATTCCTTTCTTGGTTAAATATTCCTGTGACCTCTTTGGCAATCTTCCCATTCAATCCAGCGGCCTGGCTGCTGGTCTTTACATCTCACGCCGCATTTGCACTCCTCTACAAGAATGCTATATTTACGTACGTTTCACGAGGCCCAAGTAAAGGGACCGGTTTGTTTATACCTCGATTTATGTAGACTGGACCTCGTAGCCCAAAATGGAATGTTTATGATGTTGAGCAAAGCATTATTGCAGATAAGCAAATCCGCTCCGATTCCCCGCGTCATCGAGTGCGACACCACCTCTCGATCGGGGATCGCCGATCTAAAGTCCCTTGATTCAAGCCCAGACCATGATGCGCGAAAGTTTTGAGCTCTTCAGGCCAACAGACTGTTACAGACAAGGTCTAGACTCGTGCCCTTGTCCAGGGATATTGATCCCCTTGAAGTCCAGCAGGGCCCAGGCCCGTCAGCCAGATCTGGACCTTTCGCGGCTGGAACGACCGGTTTTTCGAGATGTGGCTGTGCTGCACAGCTGTCACGTGCTCTCTATGTAGATCGATTTTGGTGCTCTTTAGGGAATGAGTCCTACAACATCCTATGAGATATCTTACTAGTAATCCCACTGGTGCTAACTATCCCTGCTTTAAAGAGGTACACACTAGATCTGCATGTACACCCTAGAACAAATACCATTGCGAAAGGGGTTGACATTGGTGTTAAATAATGGACAAAACGCGATGGTGATACTCCCAGTTAAAACACTTCTAAGATCGCATTTACTGCCTATTAGGTAGCAAGCAACACTTACAAGTTAGTGAAGATCATTTATTCTTACTTGTATGTCCTATTGCAACATACAACAGACGGCCATAGCTCGGTCACGTGAGGCTATACTCCGCCTAGCAAACATAGCAAACAAAGAAAATCTATGGATCTGCCAGGCGGTGGACGGTGGGATGAATGACTCCTCAATGTGTTGAGAATAATTTATTGTTGACCTGACGCTCTTTTCAACAGATACTTTTTTTTATGAAAATGGCGCCAAAGAAAGGAGGCTCCGCTAAACCACGAGGGAACGCGACTGAGGAGGTGGAGGAAACGCTGCAGGCTGTCGTATGTTACTACTCACTAACGCGCTTCAAGCTGAGTTTGCTAGATGCTAATCATTTTGTGCGACTAGGTCCTTGCGGATACCTTTGAGACTCGATTCGAGCCCTTTACTCTAGATAAGCCTCGGGTGTGTATTATGACTGGAATGCGATGAAGAAAGTGATCTGTGACCTAACGCGGGTTCTATCCAGTGCCTTCTGCCTCTCGCGAACACGCCGTTGATCGAGTATACATTCGAGTTTCTTGCCAATGCCGGTGTTGAAGAGGTCTTCCTTTACGGCGGTGCGCACTCCGATAAGTTGGAGAGTTATATCAAGTATGTTTGTCTGGGCAAGGAACGGTGCGTTACCGATGGCACAGAAACTGACAATTTGGAAGCGGATCGAAATGGAGGGCCCCTTCATCACCGTTCAAGCAGTTCACATTCCTCAAGTCTACATCAACATCGGTTGGGGATGTCATGCGAGACCTTGACGGTAAACACTTGATCACTGGCGATTTTCTCGTTGTGAGCGGCGACGTGATCAGCAACCTGCCGATCGAAGGCGCATTGGCCAAGCACCGTGCCCGCCGCCAAGCCGACAAAAACGCGATTATGACGATGATTTTGCGCGAAGCAGGAAGAAACCATAGGACAAAAGCATCCTCCGTCTCGCCTGTTTTCATTGTCGATCCAACCAAGGATCGCTGCTTACACTATGAAGAAATCGACCATCACTCGCCCGAGTCCTCTCGCTTAAACATCGACCCTGAAATCATTACGACATTTTCCGAGATTGATATCCGGCAAGACCTGATCGACTGCAGCATTGATATCTGCACACCGGACGTTCTGAGTTTGTGGTCCGACAGCTTCGACTACCAGACACCACGGAAGCAATTTCTTTACGGTGTTCTGAAGGATTACGAGCTGAACGGCAAGACGATACATACGCACATCATTGAGGACCACTATGTCGCGCGTGTAAGGAATCTAAAGGCATACGATGCAGTCAGCAAGGATATTATCGCGCGATGGGCATACCCACTGTGCCCCGATACCAATCTGCTTCCGGGCCACAACTACGAGCTACGGAAGGGTACTTTGTATCAAGAGCAAGACGTGACATTAGCTCGCTCATGTGTTTTAGGACGACGAACTGTCATTGGTCAAGGAACTAGCATCGGCGACAAGACGACCGTCAAGGACACAGTACTTGGAAGGAACTGTAAGATTGGGAAGAATGTCACACTAGAGGGCGCTTATATCTGGGATAGCGTGGTGATTGGTGATGGAACCACCGTGCGGCAAGCCATCATTGCTGATGGGGTCGTGGTGGGGAACAAATGCGCCGTTGAGCCAGGCTCACTTCTGTCGTTTGGAGTGAAGATCGCCAACGGTGTCACTGTGAGCGAGGGCCGGCGGATAACAAAGGCTCCGCGGCAGGAAGATGGCGATTTTCCAGCCTACGACCCGGAGATTGTGGGTGCAGATGGCGAAGGCTATGAATATGTGCCATATGATGATGAGGACGATGACGAGACAGCCAGCAATGCCTCATCGGGTCTCAGTATGCACCCATCACTTCCCCGTCTTACTCCCTCATCTTAATCAGGAACTCACTAATCGTTGTTATAGTTTACAACATGGCCAACCTCTCTCTGTCTACAGACTCAATCTCTACTCTGTCTTCCGAGATATCAGACTACGGCGGCTCGCGCTCCGGGAGTTTTGCAACGTCCGTCTCTGACGACGAGGAGCACGATACCCACTTTGTGCAAGATGCTGCAGCCAGTGTTTTTGACAGTCTTAGAGACGGTGTCTCCACGGACGTAGTGCAACTAGAGCTCGTCAGTCTCCGAATGACGGCAAATGCTTCGGACCATGAAGTCCGACGAGCTGTTGCCTCCGCATTCATGAAGCATGCGGCCCAGTTGATGGAAGCGGGTCAGGGTGCCGGCGAGGTCGTTAGCGATATCTTCGGGAAATACCATGAGATCATCGAACGGGCACTGTTCGACCGGGACAGCGCTGTGAAGACGGACCAAGTTGACTTTTTGCTCTTGCTTCAGCAAGATCTCGTCCACCGAAACCGAGGTGAGACGGTTCTTCTGTTCGCGGCCAAGGAGCTGTATGAATTAGAAGTTATCGAGGAAGAGGCGTTTGAGCAATGGTGGGCCGACGAGCGGTCGAAGAATACCGAAGAGCTGCAGAAGGTGCGCAGTCAAACGCAACAATTCATCGACTGGCTTGCAAGTGCGGAGGAGGAGGAAAGTAGCGGGGAAGAGGAAAGCGATGATGAATGAACCTGAAAATACCTCGTGCCGATCTAGAGACCGAAATAGTCCATCAGTTCGACGTTCCATGTTTCATCCAAAATTATACCTCAACATTTAAGCGGCTAAAGATATACTTTCTAGTAGGCACACGAGGACCATTATGTATCAAACCTTGCTTTCAGCTGGACCTCATGGCTATGTGGTCTGAAAGACATTCCAGGCGATGCGATCAAAACGCATTTTCATTTCTCTGACGATAACTGGTACCTAATGTAGGTAGGTACACGCTCTTCGATGGTGGGGATGTGGATGACTCCGCTGCTACATAGTACACAGACAAAGATTGGAGCCTTGCTGCCTGGAAGAAGTGGTCTGCTTGGAGCCTTGGCGCGCCTTACGCTCTATTCTTAGCTTTGACGATGACCAGGTGGCAGGCATAATACTTTGAGAGGGGATGATGACTCCAAAACCAAGATGACTCGTCTTTGACTTTGAACGCGCCAGAAAAACCAGCGCATAATTACTTTTCCCCCACACTTGCTTCCCCGTGACGCCTTAGTCACCCTCTGGCTTCAGCTCTGGTGACACATCTTTCGATTAACACATTCTTCCCCTCTCTGCCACACGCCGATAAGGGACGCCATCCAGAGGCAGCGATCGGCTCAGAGCGAAAATACAACACCCCTTCCGTATCTGCCTGCCTGTGTTTCAGTCCCCCTGTCATCTTCCATCGACCCCTGCTCGGCTGCCACTCCCACCATTGGTAAAGCAGTGACGTGTGTTGTGCCGGAGAAAAAAAGGATCAGGTCTCGACGTAATAA
Source organism: Aspergillus carlsbadensis (assembly GCA_025688815.1). Taxonomy (NCBI): domain Eukaryota; kingdom Fungi; phylum Ascomycota; class Eurotiomycetes; order Eurotiales; family Aspergillaceae; genus Aspergillus; species Aspergillus carlsbadensis. Next base: position 127,072 of record MU628237.1, read on the forward strand.
TCGAGACTGAGCTTTTTTTTCCTCCTGCGTCAACACATAACGCGCTTGCACAGGCGTTACCTTCACGACGCCTCCCACAACGAGGAAACGAAAGGCGGCCCTGGCGGCGAACGCAGAACTTGAGCCTAACTCTACTTCTACCGACGCCACCCAGACCACTGCTTCCCGCCGCTCGCTAGCCGCCACCGAGACCTCCTTGGGCAGTCCTGATAGCAAACCCGATTGCAAAAGGCAGAAACAGAGTCAAGATTTAGACTCGGGTGAAGACTCTGCTGCGGACGAAGACGAAGATATTCCGTTGAAGCATCCGACAAGGAGCGTCCCTGATCTGGTTACCCCGGCGTCAACAGCGATGGAGTCGGATGACGATTTTATGAGTGTCGCGTCTAGCCATGATGATTTCTTGGGCACTCAGGGCAGCGACGATGAGAGCTTAGGGGATGGTGAGTTGGTGATTACCCCCGAGAGCGCCACGTTTAGCGTACTGACTTGCGTGTTTATCAGATTTCGGCGATGATTTCGATGGTGGCTTTTCCAAAGACAAGGATATCGTCACAACGGCGCGAAAACCATACGAGGTTGATTTCAAAGTCCTCAGCCCGGAGGATATCGAACGCGAACAAAACCTACAGGTCAACGAGGTCTCATCGATCCTCGGGTTGCCACCAGAGTCGGCAGCCATTCTCCTACGGTTTGGCCGCTGGAATCGAGAGAAGCTGATAGAATCGTACATGGATCATCCGGAACAAACTCTGGACGATGCCGGCCTTGGGACGAACTTCGAATCAACACCAAAAACCGAGGTGGTGCCGGGTTTCATGTGTGATATCTGCTGCGAAGACAGAGATGAGCTCGAGACGTACGCCATGCGCTGCGGTCATCGCTTTTGCGTCGACTGCTATCGGCATTACCTCGCGCAGAAGATTCGGGAGGAGGGAGAGGCTGCCAGGATACAGTGTCCGGGTAATGGTTGTCATATGATTGTCGATTCTAAGTCTTTAGGATTACTTGTTACAGATGTCTTGAAGGATAGGTAAGGCCTTTTATTCACTCGAAATGTTGATTGAATTGTGAGCTGACCCATACACTACAGATATCGAACGCTTTTAACGAGGACCTACGTTGATGATAAGGAAAACCTCAAGTGGTGCCCAGCCCCTAATTGCGAATACGCAGTCGATTGTCCTGTCAAGCAGCGTGAGCTGGCTCTCATTGTACCTACAGTACAGTGTGAGTGCGAGCATCACTTTTGCTTTGGATGTTCGCTGAACGACCATCAACCTGCGCCATGCCAACTAGTCAAAATGTGGTTGAAAAAGTGCGAGGACGATTCCGAGACGGCCAATTGGATTTCAGCGAATACCAAGGAATGCCCTAAATGTAACTCCACAATCGAAAAGAACGGCGGGTGTAACCACATGACGTGCCGCAAATGTAAGCACGAGTTCTGTTGGATGTGCATGGGCTTGTGGTCGGAGCACGGTACGAGCTGGTACAACTGCAATCGATTCGAAGAGAAATCAGGGTCCGATGCACGAACTGCACAGGCTCGCTCCCGCGCGTCCCTTGAGCGTTACCTACACTACTACAATCGATATGCCAACCACGAGCAGTCCGCCAAGCTCGACAAAGACCTGTATCTCAAAACAGAGAAGAAGATGACGAGCCTGCAATCTCAGTCCGGTCTTTCCTGGATCGAAGTGCAGTTTCTTGACACGGCGTCGCAAGCCTTGCAGCAATGTCGACAAACACTGAAGTGGACATACGCATTCGCCTACTATCTGGCTCGGAACAACTTGACGGAGATCTTTGAAGACAACCAGAAGGATTTGGAGATGGCAGTCGAGAGTCTCAGTGAGATGTTTGAGAAACCTGTCCCAGAACTGGCAAACCTCAAGGTCGACATTTTGGACAAGACGTCTTATTGCAATAAACGACGGGTCATCCTTCTGAGCGACACCGCAGAAAACCTGAAGAATAGTATGTTTTCCAACGAGGTCACCCTCGAACTGAATCAACTAACCAATGATACAGGTGAATGGACATTCAATGTTGACTGGTAGAACTAGAGTTGTATAGATCTAGCGAGCATATATCTTGTCGTTGGAGAGGATTTGAGGAGTCATTTGTTGGCCGATTCAGGCTGGTTGATGAGGCGACGAAGGACAGGACAGGCTGCATCAGTTTTTACGACGTACACGACCACATCACAGCGAGATCTGGATTTGATTTTATTACAAGGCGTTTTCCCTGACCATGGAATTCACTTACTTTAGGGAGGAGAGAGCATTTATTATTTATCCTTTTTTTTTTGCTTGTATCAATAGTAGTTGCAGTCCGGGCCTATGGTATCATTGGTATCTTGATTTTATTATTTTTTATCAACTGCGACTGACCCTTTATCGAATTTGTGACCAAGTTGATGTTGGCCGATCGGCAAGACTCCATGAAAGCGGTTGCCTACTAAATCAGTTATCTAGACACTGGATAGTCTACGACTGGGCAACGAGGTCTTGTAAGTTGTGCCCAGGCTTAATCAGGTGTATTATTTCCCATCAGATAAGGATTCAATGAGTAACCAGAAGGCTGAAGCGGCTCCGCGGCGAAAGGAAAACACGATTGCTCCGCGGTTCGGCGATTTGGGACCGGCAGACCCTCGCAGGTGAAAGTTCACTTTGAACTTCCTTCAAAACGCTTAAATACTTGGATAGGAAGGTGATTACTAGCCCCGCCGTGACACGAAGTCGGATCGGAGGTCGGACATAGTACGACAGAGCGAGGCCTGATTTGATTGTCTGGGAACGTCGCGCCGGTAGCCTTCTCAGTTCTCAGACAAGTGAGGGCGAGCTCCGTCATCGGACGGAAACCTCGGTGTAAATCAACATTTTTCAGTTTCTTATGACTAGCAATAATAATTTTCAAATGGACACTGTTAGTCATGGTCAGTCTAGCCTGTGGAGCTGAATCAGCACCCTCTAAATTGATTAACCAGGTCAACTGAATAATACTATCAATCGCGATGATCAGGTGCATTGTACAAGAGGGTGTGGCGTGTCTGTGAAGACAATCTGATAACTCTGGCGCAAGATCTGATAGCGACAGCTCGTTTCCTCAGCTTCAGGATCTCGTGGAGAATAACGGAGAACAAAATTAAATTAACCGTCGAAAATAACCTCTTCCCGTAAGACAATCTAACCAGACTAATCCTTCTGGAACAAATGGTGCTCGGCCTTCAGTAGGAGTTCTGCTGCTGGGCTCCGACTAAGAACTCCAAGCTCGGGAATAAGAACAACTCCTGCCAACCTTTCAAAAAAAAAAAAAATATCGCCTACTGGCCTCTTCTTCTCACCATTTCCTCCCCCTCTTCGCTTCTTTGTCTCTTTCGCCCTCCTCACGTTTCTCCTGCCTATTCTCCATCTCCCTTTCACCTATAGACCTTCTGCTCTCCTCGGTCAAATTCGGCCTCTCCACTCCGCAGGCTCCGTTTTTCTTCGGCCTTTTCAGATACAAGCTCGCTCACCACCACAACTTCGGCCTCGTTCCTCTCCTCGCTTCGCTCCAAAATCCTCCCCTCTTCTCCCTTCCACCTCCCGCAGCTAGAGCTGTTGGAGCTCTATCGGCTCGATGGCGACATCCGAACAGCATCTCCCCGAGCAAGAATACGAGTATGTTTTGCGAAGTCTCTTTTTCGCCGTTCAATCTCTGTCGATATTAGAGGAGTCATCCATGAGCCCTGAGATGACGCCTTGACTTATCGTCACTCTGTGTCCCTCGATTACGCCCGCGCAGCTCGCGACGTGTTATAATGGGAAGCAAAACCTGATCGGACCGGAGCTAACCGTGCGTGATGATAGTTACGAAGCCCTCCCATCAAACTATGGCCTCGGTCGGAATATGCTAGCAGGCGCTTTCGCCGGCATTGCAGTACGTTATTTGGACATTGGGAGTCCCTTTATGGCGTATGGTCCTCGAGTTACTGATTGGTGATGTAGGAGCATGCGGTGATGTACCCAGTTGATTTACTCAAGGTATGTCAATTGATTCTATCTGGCCTTGCGGACGTGCAACCAGCAGCTTCGCTAACAATTGCGTTTCCGCGACGTTAGACTCGTATGCAAGTTTTGCACCCTACGACCGGAGGGCTCTACACAGGATTGACGCACGCGGTCTCCACGATCTACCGAATTGAGGGGTGGAGGACACTGTGGAAGGGTGTTTCGAGCGTGATTGTCGGTGCTGGTAAGCAATTGTGCCCGCAGGGGTGCTTGGCGCTGCATGTGAGCTGACCTGAACCTTCTCTGTTAGGCCCCGCGCACGCCGTTTATTTTGGCACATATGAGGTTGTGAAAGACCTGGCTGGTGGAAATGTGGATGATGGACACCACCCGTTGGCGGCAGGTGAGATTCTGGCTTGGAGGTTAGGCATGTTCAATTACTGACTTTCTCAAGCAATGAGTGGTGCGGCGGCGACCATCGCTAGCGATGCCTTGATGAACCCCTTCGATGGTGAGTCTCGGTGACTCGGATATGCAGCCTGATGGAGATTCCTGACCAGACTAGTGATCAAACAACGAATGCAGGTTCATGGATCTGTACACAAGACGATCTTTCAATGCGCACAGTCCGTTTACAGAACGGAAGGTTTTCACGCATTCTATGTATCCTACCCCACCACGCTCTGCATGACCGTACCCTTCACCGCTACCCAATTCGTCGCATACGAGTCGATCTCGAAAATCATGAATCCGTCTCAAGATTACGACCCCTTTACGCACTGCATTGCGGGTGGTCTAGCTGGTGCGTTCGCCGCCGGTATTACAACGCCACTTGATGTGGTGAAGACTCTGCTGCAAACCCGCGGTCTCGCCCAGAACGAGGAGATCCGCGCGGTCAAGGGCCTATTCGACGCCGCGTCTCTCATCAAGCGCCAGTTTGGTTGGAAGGGCTTCTTGCGTGGCGCACGACCTCGCATTATCTCCACGATGCCTAGCACCGCTATATGCTGGACCTCTTACGAGATGGCCAAGGCTTATTTCAAGGGCCGTGTAGACAACTAGACTTGTCTACAGTTCCTGGGCCGATTGCATGAATCTGATTTCGCATGGGCTACGACTTCGCGGTGCGGTTTTGATACGTCAACTCACAATAAGCGACCGTGGATAAAACCACAGACTTGACTGGGGAAGGAGATGATGCATCTCGGGCCAGACTCTAAATACTGAACGACATAGGGTTTCCAACCGGATACCTTCGACGCTGAACTTCAATTCTCACCATGTGTATACTTGATGCTACTTTCGAACGAGGTATCGCGGATTACTGATACTAGCTTGGCTACGCTTCTTGTGGCATTTTGATTTCTGATCGACTGCTATACGGGCTTGATGACACGGCATTATTTTCTAGTTTTTGCTTCCCTTGACCTTGGATCGGAGCTATTTGCACGATTTATCCTGTACCGTTTTGGCGTTGGGACACAGGGAGGGAATGTTTCGGGGGAAATCCTTTTCTCTTTTTCATTTCATATATTCCTATCTATTTGCGCATTCTGTTTTGGATTGTGAATCATGTACTGATAGACATAAGAGATGGCGGTGGATGGTCACTCGCGTGGCCAGACCACAGGGAAGGACGACGATATTCATTAATACATAGGCAGAAGGGAATACATGTTCCTTCATCACTCACCTCTTCATGCTACAAGATGTTTTCGTGCTTGATAAAACTACTCTGTCCAGCATCGCCAGGCTGAGGTGCTTAATCAGCCGCAGGAGCAACGACGTCACGAGGGGGAAAAAGAACCGACTTTGGCCTGTGAGTGGTTACTGGTTGCGTCCACCTTCAGGTTTGGATCTTCATCCAGTTTCTCTCCCCATCAACTTCCAGGCGCCAACCTTGTATCTTGTCTCCCTCTGTATCGCTCAATCTCTCCCATTGCCCCCGTCTCCTCACGCATGGCGGTGTTGCTGGCTGGCCCTGCACTTCTCCGCCATACGTGAATTCTATCCAACCCATTTTATAGATGATGCGCCCTAAGCCCGTGTCGTCGCTGCAAAAAACCTATGACGACTGTTATTTGATGTGCTCAACGGCGGTCTACTTTGAGGGCCAGGTCCGTATCCTACCGCCACTCCCCCCTCTTACTCGTTTCCTCGCTAACATAATACCTTACTGCAATTATAGAACAATGAAGAAGAAGCCTTGAGGTCTTGGCGCTCCGCCCTCGACACCATCTACTATCACAACGCCTACCGACTTCCGGCAAGCTACACCCCAAGCACCGAGACCGAGCGGGCGCTACAAGACTCCATTCGCCAGCTAGAGCTCCAATGCCGCGAGCGAGTCGACCTCTTGGACGCCCTCCGTGAGAGCCGAAAGGACTCTTCTAGTTCCGGGAAGAAGAAGTCACCGCCTCGATCTCATATCAACGTCAACACTACCCCGGGATACATCGCGGACGGAACCGTCCCCGCGGTCGGTTACACCGATCTCTCGAAGCCGCCTGCGATCCCGATCCGTCCGTCTATACCGGGTTATACTAGCGCTGCCTCCGATCATACCTCGCCGCCTCTTCCTCTTCGTCCTGCGCCTGAGCGATCGGAGTCGCAAGCCCCCATCAAGCCCTCATCTCGCACTCCGAGTCCAGATCGGAGGATGAAACCTAGTATGCCTTCTACCTTGCGTGATGGGACCCTCAAGAAAAAGAAGAAGGACTCGTCCCGTAAAAGGGAGCTGAGACCGGTTGCTGCGTCTCAGGCAGCGGGGCTTGCTTGGGGAATTATCTCCCGTTCTTCGTCTTCTGATAAGACTGCTAGTGATGCCGCCATTGCATCGTCTCGCCACACTGTTTCGAACGATCTTAGTGCTCGGAGAGATCAGGAGAGCCCCCGGACTGAGGCGTCTCAGCCACCAAGTTTCTATCCTACTCCATCGGCTGCTGATGTCACTTTCGCATCGTCTCGCCCCAATCTCTCAAGTAACCGGAGAAGCTCGGAAATGTCCGTGACTGGGATGTCTCGCACTCAGTCGGCGGATGATCATACCCCGAGAAGGTCCCCCGCAAAGGTGGATTCATCATCAACTCCAGGGACCCCAACACTCAAACGCCGCGTCATCGCAGAGCCTCGACCGCACTCAAGCGGTCGATCGCGACACTCTCCTTCAAAGCCGGAGCCAAGCGGCGCGCCCCGCTCAAACGCTTCCCCGAAACCAGTGGTCAAACCGAAGCCGGTAACCCTGAGGTCATCGCAACCGCAACCGCAACCTCCAAGTGCTGCAGGCCGCTCAGAAGAGCCCTCGAAGCCGACGTCAAGATCACGAGCACCAATTCGAGGTAGAGGGGATATAGACTTGGTTCCCAGAATTGAGAAAATGACCATCGCACCTAGGAGCCCTGCGCGACGGAAACCAGTCTCTGAAACTAAACGCCCGATGACACCACCGTCAAGTGACCCTGATTCATTAGGGCGCAAGTCCACTGATGTTGATGAGGGCGACGAAGCGGAAGAGAGGGAAGAGTATGATGCCGAGGATACTTCAATCATGAATATTCTAAAGAAATTACCCAGAGGCGTTGACGCGACTGCAGCACAACAAGTTCTAAACGATATCGTTGTTCGCGGCGATGAAGTGCACTGGGATGATATTGCCGGGTTAGATGCGGCGAAGGAAGCGCTAAAAGAAGCAGTTGTCTACCCATTCCTTCGACCAGACCTCTTTTCGGGGTTACGAGAGCCGGCCAGAGGCATGTTGCTCTTCGGGCCTCCGGGCACTGGAAAGACCATGTTAGCTCGAGCTGTTGCCACAGAATCCAAATCCACCTTTTTCTCCGTATCCGCATCAACCTTGACATCCAAATGGCACGGCGAGAGCGAGAAGCTCGTGCGGGCTCTCTTTGGCCTGGCCAAAGCACTAGCCCCGTCCATCATATTTGTTGACGAGATCGATTCCTTACTATCAGCACGTTCATCAGGAACAGAGAATGAAGCTTCGCGACGATCCAAAACAGAGTTCCTTATTCAATGGTCGGATCTGCAGCGCGCTGCAGCTGGACGCGAACAACCAGGAAAGACAGGCGATGCAAGTCGTGTACTTGTTCTAGCAGCCACAAATATGCCGTGGGATATAGATGAAGCCGCACGTCGCCGCTTCGTTCGCCGTCAATACATTCCTCTACCGGAGCACCATGTTCGAGAGCAGCAGTTGCGTAGGCTCTTGAGCCACCAAGTACATGACCTCAATTCTGACGACATTGAGGTCCTCGTCCAGGTTACAGAAGGTATGGCACAAAACACAAAACATGCTACTTCAACCCTAATGTCCGAACACAATACTAACAACATAACCAGGCTTCTCAGGCTCCGATATTACAGCCCTAGCAAAAGACGCCGCCATGGGGCCCCTCCGCAATCTCGGCGAAGCCCTTCTCCACACACCAATGGACCAAATCCGACCCATTTACTTTACAGACTTTGAAGCAAGTCTCCTTTCAATCCGACCGAGTGTCAGTAAAGAGGGACTACGAGCGTACGAGGACTGGGCGGGTCAGTTCGGTGAACGCGGTGGCTAGACCAAGTAGCACTTACCTTTGTGCTTGTTTGTTGGTGTACACCAGGTTCAGGTTTTGTTAGAGAATGAAGGGCAGCCGGTAACTTGTTCAATAGGCGCACTTGGTCTTCGAACACCCTCCCTCTTCCTGTCTTCTTTTTGGACATGCAACACGGTGGGTTGTATTGGACCCAATTGGAGTTAATCAGACATATCGTTGCGCTTTTGAATGTCTCTCTCGTTCGGAGGGGCGTCGTTTTGTTGTATCGCGGGGGTTGGCCATGAATGGGTTGAGTTGGATTGGATAAGACAGAACTACGTCTCTCATGTAGGGTAGGTAAGATATGGTGGGGGCTTGCCTCAAGTCCATAATCTACCCTGTACGAAGTACCTCACACTGGTACTACTAGTAGTATTCATTTTACCCGTGTCTTTCCAGTCCACGCGCAAAGAATGATGAACTTTCTCATCTCTCATAATCTCCTCACGACCAGGATGCGCTACCACTACGCCATCTTGCATCAAGCCGAACATTTGCATGGAGGCAAGTGCATAGTTTCGTGCTAGGCAGATTATGCGCTAGTCAAAAGGAGCAGCTAACCCTACTTTATGCTCTTCTATGCTTGGTTGTATATCTGATTACTTATGCTAAACCTCTTTTCAGCGCAGACCACCCCTAGAAATGATAGTCCTACTAAACAGTACTATATCATCTTTGTGATATGGATCCCGAACCAGAGTACGAGGTGAGGGATAAGAAGATTGTGTATATGTGCCGATCAACTAAGTTTAGTGTACTCAATCGGCGATAGAGGTATCGGATAAGTGAGTAATCGCGTAGAAGAAGATAGTATACTTATGACAGAGAAGATTAGGGCCGTTGAAACCCTTCTAAGGAGGGTGACGGATATAGTGCTAGAGATAACATTGAAAGGATTGAGACGCGAGGAAGCGAGGGAGATACTAGGAAACTAGGAAATTCGCGATACTAGAACTGATTGGGTATGTGAATATGATGGAAAGCGGGATATATGAAATATAATATGGAATGAAATGCCTTATTCCTAAGCTTCTCTGAGGGGAAAATGCAACACATAGCAGAACGAAATAGAGAACATGCCCAACCAGTATCATGGTAATGTATGAAAACACAAGGGAATAATGGATGAGAGAATGTGAGAAAGTGGTAGAAGCAAGAAAAAAAGGAAAAAAAAAACTTGGTATATGGACCTTATAGTGGACTGTACGGATGAGGAAGCAGATGCTTGCTTGGGTGGGAGAGAAAAAGAAACAGCACAACAACCGACTAGGTTTACAGATCGATCAGACTGCCGCCTTGTTGTGGCTGCTGGTACGACTGCTGACCACCCCATGGGTTGCTCGGCTGCTGCACGTAGCCGGTTTGCTGCGGGACAAATTGCTGCTGGGGCTGACCGAAGAACGGGTTATTTCCAGTTCGTGTAGCCCGTAATCGGTCCAAGCCTTGGCCGGCAGAGTTCACAAAAGTGCCAGGTGCAGTGTGCTGCGCGGGAATACGCAGGTCGCCAGTGTTTCCGAAGGTATCCATACCTTCCCCGGTTGCCAAAAGCGCGTTGAGACGTGCAGCATGAGGATCCATCTGAGGGCTGGGTTTGGGTGGTGCCAAGGATTGTGGCTGTTGGGGTACCTGGTAGTTGGCAATTGGGTTAATCGAGGACGAAAACTGGTTGGAGAACTGGTTCGAAAATTGGTTTGTTGCTTGCTCTTCCGCCAGAGTGTTCAGAGACGGGCCTCCCGACGTCGTGGGTCTGGGGGCCTGGAACTGTTGCTGCTGTGTTCGGGCGGCGAATGGGTTGTTGGAGCCGGTAGGGAGAGGTTTGAGCGTATCCTGCTGGTTGCCAGCCCAAGGATTGTTCGTGCCCGCTTGTAACAGATGATCTTGCTGTTGTGGTTGTGGTTGCGGTTGCTGCTGGAAGAATGCATCTGTTCCTCCATACGGGTTGTTAGTGCTGAAACCCGTCTGTTGTGGTTGTAGTGTAGCCTGAGGCTGCAAGAAGTTGTTTTGAGCATATGGATTCTGATTGTAGCCCGTGGGCTGCTGCTGGAAGCCGTTGGCATATCCGTTCATTCCAGTGAGCTGTCCTTGGAACCCGGTGGGGGTTGCGTATTGATTGTTTAGGAACCCTGTCGTGAGAGGCTGCTGGGGGGTTATTGGGTTGCCAGACCAGTCGACCGCACCCTGCTGCTGGTATCCCTGGTTGTAACCGGTGGGTTGGGGCTGAGTAGGCGTGCCGTCATCCAGTAAGAGGGACTGGGCGTTGCTTTCCTCCAGCTCACGTCGGCGAAGTTCCTCCTCCTCCTTGCTCAATTTGATCGCTTTGGCCAGGTCTTCGTCATCGTCCCCTCCATTGGCTTGCTGCCGGGCTCGTCGTCGGCGCTCCTCCTCCGCTTCGTGCTTGCTGGCCTCGATTGCCAGGCGGTACTCTGCGTCATCTTCATCGTTGCCCTGGCGTCGACGATCCCGTCGCTCTGCTCTGCGTGGTGACACCCCATTCCCGTGGCCTTGATATTCATCAAGGCCGTTGACCCGAGACTTCCATAGCTTGCGATCGGATCGCTCACTGCGTAGTCGGTCTTCATCCAAGATAAGCGCGGTAAGTTCTTTCGCAGCAACGCGAACTAGGGACATGCCATGCGTTAGTCGGGGGGTCCAAAACCGCAGATACAGATCGTCTGCTTACCATCTTGACCGACATCCCTACTATCTTCATCGACGTATTGGAACTCGCGCAATGTCTTGATGATGTAAACGTTCTTCCGCGCCCATGTGACAACAAGTTCAGACCCCTCATGAAGACAGTAGTCGAGAACCTTCAATGACTTGAGAACATGGCGCCAATTTTTCCCCTTATCGTTAAGCCGCTTGTCTAACATGTCCATAATCTCGTAAAAGTCTGATGGGCTGCGAGGGAGTCAGAACTGGGTATAGGGTAGCATCCGAGCCATTTGAAACCTACCTGCCAAATGTCAGAGAGGCAATCTCTGCCATATCGGTCCCCGTGGGACCCCAATGGTCATTACTCGTCGCTGTGAAGATTGCGAACGTTAGCGATCGGGGGAAAGCCCGATGGTGGAGGCAAGAGCCGGATGAGCAAGGGAAATACCATTTCGGACTTTCACCTGAACTGCAGAGTAACCCTTGGTGACATTTTTCACACTGCGCACGACTTTCGACATGGCGACGGCGTGATGTGAAAGAGGGGGAGGGAGGGGAAGGTAAAGAGTGCGTGTTCGCAGAAACTGGGGGCTGGAACCCGGAGACGGTGACGACGCTCGTGGGGATGGACTCCGAGGGCCAAGTGAGCCGTCGAGGGAAGAAGGCGGATATTTTTGAATTCGGGTCAACAAAAGGTGGCGATTGAGACAGAGCCGGCTCGTGTTCCCTTTTATCGCAGGATAAATGGGGAGAGGTAGGTGAATGAGAGTCGGGAGATGGGAGATGATCTCGTCAGGCAGTCTAGTTGATGTTAGTTCTCGGCGGCAGTGGCGTATGTAAGCCGCGTTCGGAATTGTCTGTCCTTGTCTCGCTCGAGCGCTAGACGGAGAGGGAGGGGTATGGCCGATTGAGAATATGAAGTTGTCAAACTTGGAAAGAGGGGGAATAATATAAAGAGGTGGAAAGGTCCCTGAGTGATGATTATTAACCGGGCGTTGGTGTTGCTGTGGCGCAAGGCTGACGACGCAACTCTGACCAGGTCATACAGCGATATTAATGTTTCTCTAGTCAAAGAAAAGCGTAATACAGTAAGTAGTAGAGGATAGACTTCTGAGTACTCGCAAGGTATACTACAGGCACAATGCCGGAATAGGGGAGGAGGGGAAGCACCATCTAAAAATGTTAATGCCTAACGGCTTACCCTCGAGCCATCAACAACCTTTATCTCATTGCCGAGTCTTTACTACTCTCTAGTACGACTGTACAAGTTACCGGATGTATCAGATAGACTACAGGGTAGGATTATGTGCGGGAGTTGTGGCGGTGCCGCTGCACTGCTGTCCTATGACGTCCGTCTCGAAGCTATACAGAAACTTTACATATTGTGCCTGGCGAGCCTCAAATTCATTTCTCATCCATAACTCAAAATAAATAAAGGAGTCAAATCCCAGCCGATTAATGTTTTCCCTCCATGCTTAAGTACTTTTCTTCCGCTCCCTTGATACATGCAATATTCGCCCCCAGCTTGTTGAGCGTCTCTACATACTCATCGTACGGGTCTGAGTCAAACACGATGCCGCCTCCGGCCTGGAGATACGCCACGCCGTTCTTCACAAGCATAGTGCGTAGCGCGATACAGGTGTCCATTGCACCGGGAAGCTCCTTGGATCCGTCAACGGCCGCGATGTTGAATCCAAAGTATCCGACTGCGCCGGCGTAAACCCCTCGCTTCTCCCCCTCCAGCTCGGCAATCAATTGCATAGCCCGCACCTTCGGCGCGCCAGAGACTGTACCTGCTGGGAAGATCGACCGGAATGCGTCGAACCGAGTCTTTTCTGGTCGCAAAATTCCAGACACCTGTGACACTAAGTGCTGAACGTGGGAGAATTTTTCGACGACCATTAAGCGGTCAACTTGAGTGGTGATCGGATCACAGACACGGTTCACGTCATTGCGCGCCAAATCCACCAACATAACATGTTCTGCGCGGTCCTTCAAGCTCCCTCGGAGCTCCTCGGCAAGCTGCTCGTCTTCCTCGGGGGTCTTTCCACGCTTCACCGTTCCGGCGATTGGGTGAGTAATAATACGTCCCTTTTCTTCCTTGGCCAGAAGCTCTGGACTGGCGCCGACCAACTGAAAGTCCTCACAGTCGATGTAGAATAGGTATGGGGAGGGGTTAACAGTGCGGAGATGGCGGAATAGGTTGAAAGGATGGAGTGAGGTCGGACGAGAAAGCCGTTGTGAAGGCACGGTCTGGAATATATCACCCTTCGCGATGTGCTCCTTCAGTCTTACGACATGTCGTTCATATCCCTCCCGTCCGATGTTGGATGTGTACTCCTGGTTCGGGATGATCGGTCCCTGTGGAGGCAAGGGGATGTCTGGTCGGAGAAGGGTATCGATAATGCGCTGGATGGCGGCCTGGCCCTGCTTGTAGTTTGTGTCGAGCTCCGCGTCGGTATCCGAGATAGGGATGTAAGTGACGACCTTAACGACCTGGAAGAAGTGATCAAACGCGACGATAGTGTTGAACAGCATGAATAGTGATTCCGGGATACCGAGAATGTCCTTCAAGGGCCGTGCAGTCTTAGGTTCGAAATATTTGACACAATCGTATCCTACATAGCCAATGGCGCCACCAGTGAGAGGTGGGAGGGTCAACCCAGGCACTGTCGCAACCCGGAAATTTGATAGGTTGTCTTCCAGGATTGGAAGAGGATCCGTCTCGGGACCATGTCCTGGCCCAGTCTTGAGGACTGTATGAGGATCTGGATTGTGCCCGCATGATCGATCAGTCACAGAATTCACCAATGTCATTTGCATTGCGACATACCAGCGCCGACAAAACTATATCTCCCAATCGTCTCTGTCGTTGCAGCACTCTCGTAAAGGAATGATAATTTGGACCTAGTACAAGAGTTGCGCTGTTAGTACGCCTCCGCTGAGACTGGGCTCTATCAAAGGCGGCGGCTTACTTTTCAGCAAGTTTCAGGTAGGCGAGTGTCGGGGTCAGTAGATCGGCGGGAATTGACGCGGTGAGAGGGAGGAGGTTGGGAGGGAATTTCGAATTTCTCGACTGGTTGATCACCTCCTTCGCTGTCTCGATTGACGGCACAATAGTAATCTGAGTCACAGAGCAATATTAGGTATATTTCCCCACACGGCAGAGACATCTTCGTCGAAATCGAACATAGGAGAGAAAAAGGCGACTTCGAAAGGAGTACTCACTGGTGGCGCCATTTTCTGCGCTGAACTGCTAATTATCTTGAGACTTGAGGTCCTGGCAAACAACTTCTTCTGGTGCGGGGAGTTCGATAGACGAAATTTGGCGGAGAAGCGGAGCGGATCGACTGGTGGCAGATCGCAAGCCTAAAAATCCAAGCTTTCGTCTGCAACCAATCTTAAAAATCAATTGACCCTCAGGACGGAGTAGTGACGGGAGAGTACCTAGATAGATGAGAGAGAACTCGAAAGTATTGATCAAAATAATTGGTGAGTCACGCGAGGGATCCCTTGTTATATATAGTCCGTGCGGCGTATCTATATCCCCTCCGCTGACCGCTTGGAATGCTTCCGCCGATAATACAAGATGGCTCCAGCCCGCTACAACCATTCCTTGATCATTGCTGCGACTGGCGCTAAGCCCCATAGGCATGCCAGTGACTATCCTGCACTCCGGAGTCCAGGCTGGGCTGAATGATTCGACGTCATCCCGCAATGTCGAAAGTAATTACAAGTCGTGACAGACACGAGAGACTTCAAGTTGTCGTCGCGACAGACCCCTTGCAACTGATCCGGCGTTCACGCAAGCTATTATCGAGGTGCTTTATAAGGCTCGGTCTATCGCGCTTAAGCATCCAGTCAAAATCTCTCAAACAACTCACCCAGAAACCTATGTACACCATCGTTCCCGAGTCCTTAGGAGGCCGCTGAACTTGCTCGGTCACTTTGATGGGAGTAACTTATCTGCTACATGGAAAAATGTCGCCCGCCATCCGGTGGTCAAGTGGGTGTCTTGTGCAAATCTTGCAAGGTAGGTCGACTGTTCAGACGTGTACAAGAGGGTGCCCGGGGCGTACTATGTCGGCTTCACTCTGCAGCGGCAGCAGCGACTCAGCTTGCCGAGCCTCAGGTGGCCTCGTGATCTCAAACATCTGAGCTCACAGCCTCTCTTCTTCAGCTTCATATACCTTACCATTTGACCTGTGACATAGGAATCATTAAACTATTCATTCTTGTTTGACTTTTAGGCGATGTCAGAGAATCCCGTTCCGGGACAACCTAAGAAGGCTGCAACCGCAGAGGGTGTTTCTACAAACAACGATGCCCTTGACAAGCCCGAGTTGCCACCCAGGAGAAGCGTCGAACTCACTATAGAGCCGCAGATCGACGAATATCAGGAACACAAACTTCCGCGGAGGAAGCTTCGAACCCGAAAATTCACTGACCTCCCTGAAAGCACTCCTCGAGCGCGCGCTCAACTTCTCTTGGACCGCCTGGAGAACCTTATGCACCTAGCAATATTCTACAACAACCAAACAGAGCCCCGAGTCTTTGATACAGACATGGCTCAATCTGCATTAGACATGCTTGAATCCATATTCGAACCACAGCCGCAGGATCCAGCTCTTTGGCCGAAAAAGGAGAATGGCACGTTCCCATTCGATAGAAAGGTCGTTCTCAACCCTTTCATAGACACAGTTCCACGGACCGCCAAATATCAGGAGGGCTCATCCTCCACAGGCTCGAATTCACAGGTTGAGGCGGATGAGGCTCTCGCTAAGAAACTAGCCGAAGGACCGCAGAGCCTTCCCTCTGAGCGCATCACGAACGAAGGGCCACGGCGAGAGGGACAGATTCAGCGTATCGCTTTGAGCAACGACCCCAGCCAATATCCGTGGACCCCTCCTTCCCAGGCGACCGAAACAGCTCTGCAGAAGTCGGCAGCAGGCGATCAAGACAAATACATGCAGAAGATTGACAAACAGCTGAGAGAACTCAACACTAAGCTCCAATGGCGTAACCGGGAGACGCGTGAAGCTTATGACTGCTTCAAAAGGCTAGTAGCCGAGCATAAAGAATTAAAGGCCAAGAATGTCATTCTGTATGTGCTGTAGAAAGCATCCTTATTTGGCCGTTGCACCAAGTTAATGTTCCTTCTGTTTTAGCTTGAAATACCATGAGGAAGACACCGCAGCAATTGAGGGGCTTCATGGTACGGTTGCGGCGTTCCAAGACAATGTCAGTACTTGGATAGAACGGCATTCGTCTGCAGCAGGGAACAGACAAATAGCTGTCACCCAACTGATAGAACAAAGAGAGCTTGAATCACAGCATGTCGATACGCTTCATGATGACATCAAAGGCTTCATGAATGGCTGGAACGATGCCAAGGTTGAGTTTTACAGTCGAAGGGATGCTCGCAGGCAGACGGAGAGCAGTCGACAAGCCCTAGTGATAGCCACTACCCGCACGAATCCTAGAAAGCAGGCAACAAATAGATAGAGGAATTCCAGCATTCAACGCTATTGTTACGGCGGAATTAGGAACCAAGTTATACAGGGCAGAAGTGCCCAAGCTGAATTGATCTTTCTGACGGCCGTTGGATTTGCACCGCCCATGATAGAGAAAGT
Source organism: Aspergillus carlsbadensis (assembly GCA_025688815.1). Classification (NCBI taxonomy): domain Eukaryota; kingdom Fungi; phylum Ascomycota; class Eurotiomycetes; order Eurotiales; family Aspergillaceae; genus Aspergillus; species Aspergillus carlsbadensis. The sequence continues at coordinate 143,947 of MU628237.1, forward strand.
CGGAGCCACATATAAACAAAAAAAAAAAGACCAGATGATCCACCCATGGCCACATGCTACCCCCAACCGCGCCTTTCGCCTGAATCCAAAGTAGTCTGCGCCGTTTTGTAACGTCTAACCGAAGCATATATCATGGTATAAGTATAATTATAGAAAGTGGTGGATCGAAGGATATGAGTGTCCTAGAGAAGGAACATAGTCGCCTGTGATCCGCTCCAACTTGGGCCGACCTGAATGCGCACACGCTGCAGGTGGAGAAGAGACGAACGTATGCGTGGAGCGTATCCGGCACGGCGAGGTATAGAGCCTCGCTCTGAGGGGTGCACTTATTGCTCGGCAATAAATAATGATTTCGTGAATGGAGATGACAGCGCACGTTGATGATCTCGTCGGGTCTGATATGTACCCAATGCTGAGTATGATCTCATGTTGCATTGTTGCTGATGTTGTGCTGTCACCGCTGTAGATTAATGATAGCCATCTGTCCACCACCATTAGATTCCTGAAAACTGGAAAAAGGGAAGGATAATGGGCACATACTTGACCGTTGAACCCGAATGCGAGCTTCTTCCCATCAGTGTCCCAGGTTAAAGAGCGATCCTGCACGTCTTCCACAATTCCGTAGTGGCCATTGGAAAGAGGACTCTTGTGTTCTCGTACATCCGCATTCTCTGCCATGGGAGACTTCCAGGTAGCCATAGCAGGACCTCCGCGTTGTGCATTCCAGATTGAAAGAGTATCCTTGCTAGCAGCCGCAATGGCATATCCATCGGGAGAGAAACAGCTGGCAAGAATTGGGAGGGAAGGCCCCAATGACAGACGGTGTATGCAGTCAAACTTTCGATTCTCCAAATCAATGTGCCATAACTTGACTGTGTCATCTGTAGATGATGAAGCGAGAATCAAAGGCTGGTCGGGCTGCTCAGATGGATTAGGTTTTAGCTGAATTGCGGTAATGTGGCCCTCGTGAGCGTCGTTGAAGCGGATATCGTGAGTTGGGATCCAGAATGCGGCACTGGAAGATGATGCTGCTACCGCTACAATTGACGAGCCGACATGCGCAGATCGAACGAATGTCCAAGGCTGCTCCGGGTCGCCAGCGGAGAAAGTTCTGGACAGGTGAATGCTTGAGTCGATCTCACATTGATAGACGGACATTCCGCCGCAAGCAAAGGCTTGCGTACGACCAAGCCAGCTAACATCAAGAATTGAGTCATCAACTATTTGAGGAGGAGGAAACTCTTCCGGTTGCAACGCGTCGTCCCAGAGAATGAGCTCAGATATTTTGCTATCAGAGGCGACAACGATTAGTTGGGAGCCACTATCAGCCCACTTCAGACCAGAAATCATCCGAGGAACTTCTGGTAGAAGGTCAACAGCATTTCCAGCAACGTCGTACGTGGTGATAGAGCCTCGCATGTCATTGTATGTAGCAACGGCCAGTTTTTGGCCTTGGGGGTCCCAAGCCACCGCTGAAACCCACACGTTATCTCCCTTGTTCTCAACCAGTCTCTCCTGCACAGGCGGAGATGTCGAAGACAGTTTATACAGACTGCAAAAGGTGTCGCCGGCTGCGACAACAACGGTAGGGTCGTGTGGTCGCCATAGGGCCCTGGTCACGTGGTCATCACCAGCCACATCAATAATGGCGGTGTCGGGGCTGAGGTCAGCGGCCTTGGCGGGGGTAATCTGGACGCCAATGCTCTGTCCGGTGGTCAAGGTAAAGATCGGTGCCGCGGATAGTTCCTGTTCCCCCATGTTCACATCCCCATCACTATCCGCAGCGGTGTCCTCTGCTGATACTGATGACTCAATAATGTTTGGCTTGCTCTCAATCGCAATGCCGTTTGCGGAATCAACCTCCATCGAAACCTCGTCACCATTAGTTTCCATGCGATCGCTTTTGCGGGACTTCTTGACATTCTGCGGGGCGGCTTCGGCGGTGGTCGAATGGCCGTTGATCACAACCCCATCTCGCGCAACCTTGCCTGTTGGCGAGACAGGCGCCTGGTCTGCGCTAATGTCTTCGCTAGGGCCATTTTGCGTTCCCAGTTCAAGGGAAATAGGCCCAAAGAAATAATTCGAAGGCGAAAAAGGAACAGAGTTTCCTTCCTGTTCAGATTAAATTAGACATGGTTTTTTTGAGTGAAAAGGATATTGAGTAAGAGGAAAATAATCAAGACCAGCTCATGAACATGCCTTGTCGAGTGACTTTTCCAGTTCGTAATACTGTAGACCCTTCTGAACGAGCGAAACTAACGCATGAGTTCGAATGTAGGGAGCGAAAGGTAGGCTCTGCGGGTCATGATTCCAAGCGCGTTGCAGTGTCACAGCAGCTTCGCCATGCCCTGTGAGGGACGGAGCGTTAGTAGTCACAAACAGGAAGTGGCATCAAGCATGCCATTTTAACCCCAAAGATATCGTGAGATACGGAGAAGAAAAATAGAAGGTTGGACGAACCTGATTCCTGAAGGTACCTAAAGATTAGTGAGTATGAGGTGTGATTGAATATAACGCGGAGAAGAATTTCAGAGACAAGCGTACCTCCATATTAGGTAGTTAACATGATGCGATGTGAGATCAGGGTGCGCCATTGTTTGTTACATATGAGAGCTAGGAAGGGAAGGGAGGACAAGCATCCCAGATGGGAAGATTTGCGACAATGAAAAAGGCAGCCGAAGAGCAGGAAGCTGAAATATGCAGATCTGTGGAAATGGACTTCAGGCGAGCGGGAAAAGTCTGCTGGCGGAAAACCGATTATAGTGGAAGCCGGAGCCGGGGTGACAGGATAAGGCTGAATTGGAAAGCGGAGCAAAGACTTGGATAGGAAGCTTGGAAGCTGTGATGATCGCAGGAGGGAGAGGAAGAGGAAGAAGAAATATAAGTTGAAGGGGGAAGTTAGGCAAGGTCTGGGGAATCGATAGATAGCTCAGGTGCTAAGCAAAGTGGGGAGACAAGTTTGAGAGGCAGACGCAGATGATCAAAGAAAGGGCCAAGAAGTGTTAGACATGCTCTGCACCCTGAAAGACGAGGAAGCGTCACGGTGGAGTTGGCGAAGAATGGTGAAGTGTCGGACGGAACACCAACGTGAGGCTTCGGGACCAGACCCGCAAGCGAACTGCAGAAGTCTTGAAGAGTTGAAGTGAAGATTGAAGACTTGGAGAGGGTGGAAGATCGGATGAGGACGAAAGAAGAGTCGCAAAAGGATGGGCACTGGCGCCGCGAGATGAGACAGAACCACGGGACGAATGAACGACTGTTTTGCGCTGGAATTTCTCCAGGCGGCTCTGGGATGCGGTTTCAAGGTTGAAGGTCTGGGACTCTCGCTCCAGGTGGACTTTCACTTTCACTTTGGGCTTGTCTCCCTGTGGCGTCTGGCCCACGGTTAGCCTGCAGCTGGACACCTGAGATCGGCTCTGCGCTAGCTTTGTTGGGCTAGTGCCAAGTCGGTGCCCAGGTGGCTGCCTAAGGTGTCTTTGATACATGACAGCAGTCTACCAGGAACAAGAAAGACAAAAGGAACGATGGATTTTCTCATTCCGAGTGAGACGCGCTACCACGATGCCATAAGAAGGGCTGTTGGCATATTTCCTGGTGTAAAGCCATATAGCCTAGCACTGTGGCATAGTTTCGAAATTGTGTTGATGTACTAGGTAGTGGGAGATCAAGAAGAAAAACCCAAATAGTAACGGGTACTGGTGGGCAGCAAGTACGGAGTACTTCATAAGTCCTACGTTGTATGAAGTACTACTAGTAGTATGTACATCAAAGGAACTTTGGAAGTTATCCAGGTACGAGTATAGTAGCACCGCAAGAAGACAGTCTCGTTCACCCAATAATCACGAGGTCAGCTCGGGACTTCCCAAGGAGTGGAAACTTTGGTGGTCGACCGCCGTCAGTCAGCGCCGCTGACTGCCTCCGCCTCCTTTGCCGACAACTTTTGACATCGACCACAGCCTGCGGTCTGCGTTCTTGAGCAGCCGCAAAGCTTTTGCTCGACCATGGCGCTCCGAATCAATATTCCGCCGGCGACTCGTGTCTGCCTCATCAGTCTTATCACACTCTCCTTCCTGTATAATATCGCTCGATGGCGTCAACTCGACATTACCCCAGGCACGCCTACCGTCTCTCCCACCGTTGCCTACTTGACTCTCGTCCCGTCGCACTTTATCTTTTATCCCTGGACACTGCTCACAGCGACCTTTGTTGAGCAGAATATCTTTACAGTGCTGCTGAATTTGGCTACCATCTTCTATGGAGGCAAATATCTGGAGCGCGCTTGGGGGTCCCGCGAATTCACTAAGTTCATCGTCACCATTGCCGTGGTACCAAATGTCGTGATGGTGCCCTTCTACCTCTTCTGGGTTGCCGTCACCGGCGGTTCGGACAGCGGGTACGCCTTTTTTCCCCATGGAGAATGTACCACTTCATGCACCTTTCCTGCTGACACGCCCTTGTTCAGTGTGACCCAAATCTGCGGCGGCATTTCGATTCAAGCATCCTTCCTCGTCGCCTTCAAGCAACTCGTCCCAGAGCATACCGTTACCATCTTCAAGGGCCTTGTGAAGATGCGGGTAAAGCACTTTCCAGCCGTCTTCCTTTTTTTGAATTCAATTAGCGGACTTGTTCTGGGAACACATATTGCGGCTTCCCTTGCGTGGTTCGGTTTGTTGACAAGCTGGACTTATCTCCGATTTTTCAAGCGGCAACCCGACCTTACCGGAACATCGACTGACGGACTTGGTGTCAAAGGCGATGCAAGCGAAACATTTGCATTCAAGTGCCTCTTCCCCGATGCGATTCAGCCTCCGATTGGCTTTGTGTCCGATTTAGTCTACTCTGTACTGGTTTCGTTGAAGATCTGCACACCTTTCTCGGCGGAAGAGATCGCCTCTGGGAACCAGCAAGCTCTCGCTCGCGGAGAAGCTGGCCTTCCTAGTCTGCTGAGCAACCACCGAGGCGGACGAAGCATGGCCAAACGCGAGGAAGCAGAGCGCAGACGTGCCTTAGCATTGAAAGCGCTAGACCAGAGACTTCAGGCAGCAGTTGCTTCACGACCGCAGCCAAGCTCGTCTGCGCCTAGTCAGACTCAAACCGCCACTCCATCCGTGCCTGGGCAAACTATGTTAGGCGAGACTAGTTACACACCGGACCATGCTTAGAAGCGCTGCATTGAATTCTGGAGTTTGGTTAGTAAATTCATTGGGATATCGAGGTGATGGGGGCGGCCAATATGTCAATTAAGGGCATGTTAGCTTGGACCCCTAATCGTCCGGGTCCCCTCTTCGGTGGCTGTGATATACGTGATATACTATTAGCATTGCATTTCTTGTATGTAGCTATATACCTGATTTCTTTCTTTGTTTCACACCCCCCGTTGTTTTTCTCCCTTGCTTCGAGTTGATAGATTATAGGAAGTTTGCCAAAGCGGATACCCATGAAAAGCTCATCAAAATATGCTTTTGCTACAGACACGCCGTACCTGCCCAATTTCATCCAATCTTCACACTGTGAAATATCACTCTGCCTTCGCCCTAACCTGATAACCAAACATCTGGTTCGATTCGACGCTATTCTTATCAGTCGCCTTCTGCGCCGCTTCCGCACCCGCAACTGGAACCCGACATTCAAGCTGTGCGCCTTCACACGCAATAGACGGGGCAGGGTACGGGAAGGGCAGGTAGTCTGGCAAGATTCCGAGCTGCCGCAACACAGTCGCCTGGTCCCAGGTGATGTGTTCATGATATAGCCTATCGCCACGGATATTCACCACGGCCATAAAGGGGATGCGGAGGGGGAGGTTGGTGGCTGGAAGGCCGGGGAGGCTATATATGTGTAGTCAGTGGTAGTGCCTTTGGTGTGATGGCCTGGGATGTATGTGAGGAAAAGGGGGGAAGGGGTGCATACATCCAGTCCACTTCCTTTGTATGCGTAAAGCTGAATATAAACTCGTCGACAACGCGGTCGATCCCGATAGTCCGGCTGATGAGCTCGAGATTCGTGTCGTTCGGGTTATTGAAGATGAAGTGGTGCTGGTAGAAGTCCGATAGCTTCTCGCGGCCGATGCCGCCTGTCAACTATATCCGGTCTTAGTCACATGTATTGGATGTATGGCGTAGAGTCTACTAAGAGCCATACCGTAGGAACATGGTTAACGTACGGCTCCTGCACCATCGTTGCCATAGTATGCTCCACAGACCGATTCTCAAACTCGTAGTACGTATGCTCGTCCCAGATCTTCTCGAGGTCGAAATACGGTCCGTCCATGCATTCTTTGAGATGCGTGAGGTTGCGCGTGTGCGAGATTGCCTCTGTACGGTAGTCGAAGGCTGGCTGAAAGGGAATGGCAAATGTACTCTCCACAGTGGGATAGACATGCTGCGTAAGAGCCTTTGACCGTGCAAGTTTATCCCGCGGGTAGTCGCCCGTGATATGGTGGATTGTTGGCTTCGAGACCTGTGGGAAAGTCTGGAGTTCCGAGATGGAGGTGTGTACGACGACACCCTTGATATCAGAAATGCTAGAAATAGCGTCCGCGGCTTTCGCATATGCGCTCGCAGTGTATGCGACGAGACCGATGGAGCCTTTTGGCTCGCACGCCGTGCTGCTGTTTATGGTGGATACTGCCTTGTGCATCGCATCATGAGCGTTGTTATCCAGCGCAGATTCTTCAATCTGTACCGTTGTGTAGCTTTCCTCGGCCCATTTGATGAGCGGAGAGGGGACTCCGTGCTCGATCTTGAGATGTGTGTCTGCGGGGAAATTTGGAGTCAAAATGATCATTCCGGGACCTGTGCCGAGGCGGGAGAGGGGTTGCAGGAGAGATAGCCCCTCAGCTGGCTTGGTTAGGTTTGGTTCAGGAAGAGGAGGGACTGGAGGTAGAGACGACATGGTGGTTGCGTTGTTTGCTGTAGATTGTTGGGGGATGAGGGGCTTGATTTGGCTTTCGGATGCGCTTATCGACTCATCGGGGAGGCATCTAGATAGCTAAGGACCCTCTGCGGATCCCAGGCCGAAGTATGGTCTCAACCTTATCGTATGATGGATTGTATTGTTGATTTTGTTGCCATTAACTATTCCTTGTTCATAACAATTATCTTGATATCCTTCCTCGCATGCTGCGTGGCGAGCCTCATTCGCCCTGGCCAACGGGTACGTCGCCGTGATCAATGGCTTCAGATCGACCTTTCCCCGGCTCACAAGATCAATCGCATGGGCATAGCAACCGGGCCTAAACCTGATAGTTGCATTGATATTTAACTCCTTCGCCGTGGGACGGCTGTTAACTGTTCCACCAGCCTTGAAAATCGTAATCGTCATCTGCGTGCAGGATCCAGCCCCGCAGGCTTCAACAGCGACGTCGACGCTGCGGCCTAGTTTGTGGTCTTGAATAACACGGTTTGTAAAGACTTGCGCGAAGGCAAGGGGCTCGACGGCGCCACCGTTTTCGGGAGAGAGGATTCCCACGTCTGCGCCGTACATGACCGCAAAATCGGGTCGGGACTGTTCGAAGGCTATAATCTTTCGAACCACGGGTGCTTTTGCGACTGCAATGACTAGTATTCCGAGGGGACCGCATCCACGATGAAGGTTCCATTAGCCACCATATTCCGGATTTTCGGAGGACTAGGGTAAGATCTGTAGCCAGTCTTATTTGCCGTCAACGCAGCTCGTCTGCTCAACTGCACTGTAATCGCAAGAGGCTGAATAGAACCGGCCTCTTCCAAGCTCATTTCCTCGGGGATCGCAATCGCCACGTGTGCGCCGCGAGTAAAGTATTATTGTAGGGTGCCGTCTGTCGGGTCCAGCCCGCAGTACTTCGGGTTTGTGCATATGTTCTGGTTACCGCGGAGGCAAAATTCGCACCTTAAGTCTGTAAGCGAACGGACTCGGCTGGAGTGAAACGTGGGTACACCGTGATATGAAGAATAGATCTATGACAAAAATAGAGTAGGATGTGTTAAGTAAGACTGGTTGTCGCCAACACCCTACTTAACCGCTTGCTAGGCATCGGGTCTCGGCCCGGGAAGATAGGATAGGGCTAGATATAGCGTAGTAGAGAGAGTCACTTAGGCCTTCCCAACTACCCTATTAATCTCCTCCCCAATGTGCCCTCGCACCCTCCTCATCTCTTGGCTCATCCAAGCTGTAACAGCAACAAAATCCGCACTGCAGTTGACAAAATCGAACCCCTGCTTCCATCTTCTCGCAGCCTCCTCTGCCCGCAAAGCAAAACGGCCCGCATACTCCCCGGCGTAATTTGCAGCCTTTAAACCCCTCGTAATAGCCATTTGCACCTCTCCAATGCTTCCATGGTCAAACGAAACATAGCCCATCGATCTCGCCAGATCATTCGGCCCGATGAAGAACATATCAACACCATCCACTGCGGCTATCTCCCCACAGTTTTCCACAGCCTTCTGTGACCCAATCTGTACGATAACCACTACTCGCTCATTTGCTGTAGTCAACTGCTCCCGCGATGGTATGTTGAATGCTGAATGGGAAAACATAGCCCCTGCGCCTCTCGTCCCCGCGGGTGGGTACCGGGCCCCCGAAACAATGGCCTCTGCCTGCTCTTTTGTCTCACACATGGGGACTATTATACCGTGGGCGCCCGCATCGAGAGCACGCTTCATCATCCAAGATTCGGAGGACGAAAGGGAGATCGCAGCAACAGTCGGCTTCGTCACTTGCCATCATCCTTCCGAGACATATGGACATCAAACTTTCCAGAACCAGCATGAACCAGGTTTTGAAATTGGATATGGGAGAAAGCCAATCAATGGTATAGGCACTCCACCAGATACACCGAACAACCTGGGCTTCGATATAGTCAGCCGGCTTTGGGGTACCTGAGGACATTCCCTTCTGCTTTTCTTTCAGTCTCTACAGTGCAGGAGGATACTGGGGTCATACCAGGCTGGAGGCATGAAGCCCAAGATCCTGCGCGATTCTGACCTCTTGTCCCGCGAACCTCTAGCTCTGGGAGGGAGTATTCCGGCCGGCTGAGCATAGGGCTAGTAACCCGAGACATTGTACCTACTCAATGAAAACTTCTCCAGTTGGTGCAAAATTCAGTAAAAGGGCCTTTTGATAGCACTTATGCCAGGTAAATCCGAAGAGCCAGGCAATCGAGGGAGCCGGCTTGAAGCACACATACCACAAAGAGGGCGGAGAGGAAACCTCGGTCAATTGTATCACCTCGTTTAATGGTATTCAAATGATGATGCCTTCGCATAAATAAAGTCGGGCTTTTGTAGGATCGGGAGTGTGTAATGTAATTGGTTGAAATAGATGCCAACCAACATGTCCAAAACGTAGCGCGGCGGCTGTGCTAACTCGTTGGCCTGGGGTAGGTAAAGAAGTTCAGGCCAGAATCGACCCTGGATGGAGAAAAATAAGTTGAACGCCCCTCGACCGAGTGGGTGTGTCTTGAAGCATCGTCCGGCGCAAGGTTCTGTACAGCCTCTATCAAGTTGTTGGTCGCACCGCTAATATAACTGTATTTTTAAGAGAAAATACAGGGTGCATCACGAGAGAATATCAATATGGAGAGAATCAAATCAAGATAGGGACATACCGTAGGTAGACGACGATATGGGTCCGCTACTATCTGGCCAACCGGTTCCACTGGGGTGGGAAGTACTCTAGCCTCGTTGCCTTGTAATCTACTTGACTACTCGGAGAGAGGACCTGAGCCGAAGCCCGGCGATTCGTTCGGTATGTCACGAATCTCAGGTATCTTGACGACCGGTATGTGGGGTGGTGGAGGAGAGGGGTGCAAGCAATGGAGGCTGCTCTCCTTTGTCTTAGTGTTAAGGGCTATTAACTTCGCGGGGTCTCTTCACCTGAGCCGTGAGTAGGCAGTTGTTTAGTGTTCGGGCTAATCCCTCAAGACATCTGAGCGGAGAACTCTGCCACGTATGGATGATCTGCTCGAGTTAGTCTTGCTCAAATCATTCGAGTGGGGAAAGGCACCGTCGGCTGGGGGAGGCATTATCATCACTATCCTCGAATTTGTATACCTGGTCTCTAAACTGGCAGTTATGGCAAGGATCTCCCGTGTCACATTTAATCTGCTTTCATGTTAGCCTACCGTACCTCTGCGTGGGAATGAAGTGGGCGGGCTTGCCTTCTTCCTACGACCGGAAAGGCACGCTTTCCAGCTGCGACCATCAGGTTTCTTGTGATTGCCCATGCTCTTTAAATCCTCTGGTGAAATCTGTAATAGACCAGGCACTAACAGTAGAAGAAGAGAGAGAGTCTCAAAGAGAGAGGAAGAGACAAAGGGAATGGTTAGGGTTAAGTCTGTGGAGACCGCAAACCCACCCGAGACTGTGGCTTGGTCTTTATCCTTATTTCCTAGCAAGTCTCTTAGTTGGCGATTCTCTTGGTGAGTCGTTGGATAAACGAGTCCCATGGGGTAGCCAATGATGTTGAGTGATTTGTTATACACTGAGACAACATGTGTACTACGTGCGCGACCTCAAAGGGTATGAGCAAGGGATCCAGACTCAAGTGCCTTCACATCCTGGGCCTCCGTCGGCCTCTCCTCGCTCCCAACTGAGTGCGAATGGGCGACGGCCGGAATCCAGTGCCGCAGATAATACCGGCCGCAAACGCTCGAAGGGCATGATCACAATGAGGGAGTCCCAGGGTCTGAGCACGAGAGGAATGAACCCTGGCAGCCTTGCTGGCGTGTATTTCACAGTGACCGGGCTCCACGGGCAGTTGGAATGCACTTGGAAACCTCTGATACTTTCCTCTCGTAGCTGTGGGTTAATAGAATGCAGTCCTCGGAGTATGGACCTGGTATTGATATCTGACAGACTCCAATATCAGGGTGTGGCACGATAGGCCTGCGAAACTGTTTGCCCTCAGGGAGTTAGGTCGGTGTCACTAATTACATGATAGTAAACCCTGTGGACCCAACTCGAAGCATTGGAACATACCTGGTACATGTGGTAATACTCGACTCTCTACCTTTTCGAGTTGCTACAGCCGAAGGGTTGCGTAAATGAGTTGTATAAAGAAACGAGCGAGAAGGTACCCTAATATTACATGAGACGGGTTTTAAAAGAAATGCTATGCTACAATAACCATGAGTCCCAAGTGTCCATATTACCAGCGAAAAGTAGGTGAAGGAAAACCTATGATTGCCGAAGCTTCGCAACTTCCCCTCTGGCCTGCTCCAGCATCTTCTCCTGGTCCTTCTTTGCCTGGCGGATTCCAGCGACTCGTTTTCGGTCCTCCACTGCCTTCAGTCGCATCTGCTCAACCTTCTTCATATCCGCTTGCTCCTCTGTTGTCGGTGATACCTCTTGGGCGCCAGTCAATATCTTCAGATTGTGCCAAATGTCTGTGTACGGGAGGTTTTTCAGATCGAGAACGGCGGACTTCTCTGTTGCAGAGGGTGCAGGGGCATGCGGATCAGTCACGTCGGTGGCATTGCTTGACGCAGCATTGCTGAGGTTTTCCAAAAAGTATATCGTCAAAGAAGCGGGACCTTCCTGGTCTGTGGTCTGTTTCACGGTCATCGGCACCGCTGGGTTATGGTACTTGAGTCGAGGGAGACAGTTCCGCCAAAAATGCCGCGCGCCCTGGTGTCCGCCATAAATCTTCCGCGCGTATGTCAAGTGTAGGCGTGTGATAGCCGGAAATTCTTGAGTTGCCGTGGCTGCAGAGGGAAAAGTTGCGGCGCCTGTTCCGAGTCGGACATCGAGAAGCTGTGGTTTCATGACCGTCAGTGTTTTGTGTTGAACGGATGAGAATTGAGGATTGATGAGATGCGGAAATGAGCGGTCAGGGGGTCGGCAAAATCGCAGGAAATTTCTGGGGAGATATTACTTTCTATAGTGAGAGAATAGTCAGTCAATTGGAGTTTGCCTATGGATGAAGAAGGATAACATACAGCTTTCAGTTTGTGTATCCGCTTCCACAAATTAGGCATGGTGAGAAGTGGAATGTGTGCAACCAAGAATTGCCCTGCAAGAAAGATGTTGAGAGAGTCGCACTAGCAAAAGCAAGCCGAATCGAAGGGTATACAGTAACTAGGAACAGACTTGAGCTCGTCGCTGATTTTTGGCCTGTCGGCGGAACGAAACCGACCCGATAAGTTGCTCACGTGACTGATATTGTTTGCGGCAGGCGGTGAAGTTTTTCACGTCCCACATAATCTTTTTGAGGCCCTTTTGGTCAGGCCGAACCCCGCGGTTTCTAGAGTCAATTTCTTGACTCATTTTGATAACCTCTCGCTTCAAGGCTCTTATTCTGCGGTTTGCCAGAAAGCAAACCACATATAGAGCCATGGCAGCCGCTGCTGCTTCCGCAGCCGCGCTTGATCCGAATAACAGCTCGAAGAACACCCTCAAGCTAGAAAATGTCCTACCCCTCTTCCTCTCATTGAGACCATGATCTTAAACTGTCTTGGCTAATTTTCCTTCCTCACCTACAGACCGAAAAGCGAGACACCCTGGTTGCTATCGAGAAGAAATATCAGGCACAATGGAAGGAAAACAAGGTCTTCGAAGTCGACGCTCCCACGTTGTCCGAAGTCCCTGCCGGGACCATGTCCGCTGCGGAGCTCCGTGAGAAATATCCCAAGTTCTTCGGTACTATGGCATACCCATACATGAACGGTACTCTGCATGCAGGTCACAGTTTTACGGCCAGTAAGGTTGAGTTTATGGCTGCCACTGCCCGTATGGAGGGAAAGAAAGCCCTGTTCCCTCTTGGATTCCACTGCACCGGTATGCCCATAAAGGCCTGCGCCGACAAACTCGCCGATGAGGTCAAGAAGTTCGGTAAGAAATTTGAAGGGTACAAGGATGAGGATGAAAACACTTCCGCCGTCGCCGCTCCTACCCAGGAGGTCAAGGGCGAACAACAAGAGAAGTTCTCTGGAAAAAAGAGCAAGGCTGCCGCCAAAACAGTGAAGATGAAGTACCAATTCCAGATCATGTTGGCTATTGGCATTCCTCTCGAGGAAATTCACAAGTTTGCCGATGCGCTTTATTGGCTTCAACACTTCCCTCCCCTTGCCATCCGTGATCTCGACAGTCTGGGTGCCGGTATCGATTGGCGCCGGCAATTCGTCACTACAGATGCGAACCCCTACTACGACGCCTTTGTGCGCTGGCAGATGAACCGTCTTCACGAACTCGGCAAAATTCAGTATGGTAACCGATACACCATTTACTCGCCCAAAGATGGTCAGCCCTGCATGGACCACGACCGAACCGAGGGCGAGGGTATTGGTCCTCAAGAATACACCGCAATGAAGCTGCGAGTCAAGGAGTGGGCTCCCGAAATTGCCGAACTGGTAAAGGGCAAAATTGAAGACGATGCCAAGGTCTACTTCGTTCCCGCCACTCTGCGCCCCGAGACCATGTATGGTCAAACCTGCTGCTTCCTCGGCCCCAAAATCGAATACGGGATCTTCAAGATCAAGGAAAAGGAGTACTACATCTGCACCAAGAGAGGTGCTTGGAACATGGCTTTCCAGGGAACCTTCTTCGACAGCGAGCACTTCCCCAAGACTCAGGATCAGCTGCCTACCGTCTTAACGGCCCCGGGATCCGCCTTTGTCGGCACACTTGTTGACGCTCCTCTATCATTCCATAAGGAGGGTGTGCGCATCTTGCCAATGGAGGGTGTGTCTGCTTCTAAGGGTACCGGTGTGGTTACGTCCGTGCCGTCGGACAGCCCTGATGACTACGCTACCTTGATGGACCTTGCGAAGAAGAGCGAATATTATGGTATCAAGAAGGAGTGGGCTGAACTTGAGATCTTCCCTCTCATCGAAACACCTGCATATGGAAACCTCACCGCTCCTGCGCTGGTGAAGCAACTTAAGATCAACTCCCCTAAGGACGTTAATCAGCTCGCCCAGGCCAAGGAGTTGGCTTATGGAGAGGCTTTCTACAAGGGTACTATGATTGTCGGAGAGTTCAAGGGCGAGCCTGTGAGCGCTGCTAAGGATAAGATTCGCAAGGCTCTGTACGAGAGTGGGGATGCCTTCGCCTTTGCTGACCCCATGGGCAAGGTTGTCAGCCGAAGTGGAGACGACTGTGTTGTCGCTTACCTTGGACAATGGTTTTTGAACTACGGTGAGAACGATGCAGAATGGCAACAGGAGACCCTCAACCACGTTGCCAACACGCTCAACACCTACGCCAACGAGACCAAGAACGGTTTCGAGAAGAACCTTAGCTGGCTCAACCGCTGGGCATGTGCCAGAACATACGGTCTCGGCTCAAAACTCCCCTGGGACCAGCAATTCCTTGTTGAGAGTTTGAGCGACAGCACAGTCTACATGGCCTACTATACCATTGCACACCTTCTACACAGCGACCGCTATGGTGAGACCAAGGGTTCTCTCAATCTTACAGCTGATCAGATGATCGATGAGGTTTGGGACTACGTTTTTTGCAGGCGCGAAATCAGCGATGAACTCGTCACTAAGAGCGGCATCGGCAAAGATGCTCTCCAAGCACTGCGGAGAGAGTTCGAATACTGGTACCCTCTGGACGTTAGAGTTTCTGGAAAGGACCTGATTCAAAACCACTTGACCTTCTTCCTATATATTCACATTGCCCTCTTCCCTCCAGAGTACTGGCCTCGTGGTGTTCGCGCGAACGGACATCTGCTCTTGAACGGTGACAAGATGAGCAAGAGTACAGGAAACTTCCTGACCCTGAAGGACGCCGTTGACAAGTTCGGTGCCGATGCTACCCGGATTGCCTTTGCTGATGCAGGTGATGGAATTGAAGACGCCAACTTTGAGGAGAGCGTCGCCAACAGCAACATCCTGCGTCTTTTTACACTGAAGGAGTGGATCGAGGACGTTATCAAGGATGAGAGCCTGCGTACTGGCCCCGCCGATCACTTCTGGGACAAGGTTTTCGACAACGAACTGAATGCTCTGGCTCGCGAGGCTAAGAAGAACTACCAAGAGCAAGTCCAAACTTCATTGCAGGCTGACTCGTGCTAACCCCAAAATAGTACAAACTTCAAGCTTGCCCTAAAGTCTAGCTTGTACGACTTTGTCAGTGCCCGTGACGCCTACCGTGAGGCTGCCACGTCCGCCGGTATTGGCATGCACCGCGATGTTGTCCTGCGCTATGTCGAGCTCCAGGCGCTCATGATGTCGCCAATTGCTCCTCACTGGTCCGAGTATATCTGGCTCGAAATTCTGAAGAAGGTACGTGCCCCAGTCTTTCATTACAGTTAATTTATCTGACAACCATAGCCCGAAACTATTCACCGTGCTACTTTCCCCGTGGTCCCCGAACCCTCTCCTGAGCTGTCAGCTGCCACTAGTTACGTCCGCGCGACCGCATCGAGTATCCTCTCCGCAGAAGCCACATTCGTCAAGAAGCTTTCCAAAGGCAAGGCCGCAGCCTTTGACCCTCGCAAGCCCAAGAAGATTACCATCTACGCCGCTAAAAAGTTCCCTTCATGGCAGGAGAAGTACATCGACCTTGTCCGCGAGGCTTTCGATGCCGTCAGCCTCTCAATAAATGACAAGGACCTTAACGCCAAGGTTGGCAAGCTCGGTGAAATGAAGAAGGCCATGCCCTTCGTGCAAGGGCTGAAGAAGCGCCTTGTCCAGAGCAAGGAAGCGCCTGAGATTGTCTTTGATCGGAAACTGCCGTTCGACGAATTTGCTGTCCTCAAGGAGATGACGGTTAACTTGAAGAAGACAACAGGGGCTAACGAAATTGAGGTCGTTGCTGTTGATGAGGGTGGTAAGACTGGCGAGGTTGTGGGCTCTGGCGAGAAACGGGAGGGACTTTTGGCCGAGAATGCTGTTCCCGGCCAACCTACATTTAGCTTTGTCAATGTATGATTGACCGAGACATGAACTAGACATACAGAATAAAGTCACGAATACTGAAGGTTTAACGGCACGAAGATTAAAGGCGTAGAGACATGAACAATAAAGGCTTCAAGGCATGAATATCGAAGATTTACTAAGTAATATCAAGAGCACGGTCAAAGACATGGATATTAAAGGCCCTAACGTCTTTCTCAAGCCTCAAAGTATCTAGTATACATGGATTTGAACCTTGTTATTCGTGTCTTTCTTTAAACGATGGTCAAGACTCAGCACCAAGATCTCTCTCCTAACTGCCTAAAAGCCTAAGACAGTGTCTGCTATGGCCTTCAATTATGATACAAAACAGTTGGTACGAGCGATGGAAGACACAGAACAGGGTAAATAATATCAGATCATTACGCGCATATCCAACTTGAACCTGGCCTGAAGAACCCGTGTTGTAGAGAAGGGTTGAAGGAACGGAATAAAGTGAAGTTAGACCAGACAACGACCATAGAACAATATACTAAGATGCTGTTGGTTCAGAGCGAGACTGTAGAGCAGCACAAAAGACTATCCCCCAGCAATCCAATACAGCTAGGGATGTACAAAAAGCCCAGCCCTAGGTACCCCAGAGTAATGTTGTACTACATGAAACGTCCATCCACGCCAACCCAAGGATCGTGATAATGGCTCGGCAAATGACCTCATTGCTATATTTGGCTGCTTTATGAGACCAACATTGAACAAACTGCTTCCAGGAATGCCGATCTCGTTGAATTTCATAATCTCGAGAGTTAATTGGTACAATGCGCTTCCAGTTGACCTGGGCCGATGACGTCAGGGGCGATATGTTGACGAGCAGGCGGCCCACAAGCCTGGAGGTATAAAGTAGCAGCCCCCAGATCTCTAAGATTTGTAGTACTTCAAGCAACCTTCAATTATCTCCACAGATAACCAAACCAATCCTCAAAGCCAAACTTACATACAAACCTCACCACCTCCAAACCCTGACACGTTATAACCCAAACCAAAACCAAACCACAACCAACCAAAATGCCCAATAACACCTGGTCTGACGACTCCGACAAGGGCGTAACCGGCGCCGCCAAGTTCGTCACCTCCACGCTCGGCAACACCGTCGGCGGAGTCTCGAGGACAGTCGGAGGCGTCGCCGGCGCAGCGACTCGCGGCGTTGGGGGTACCATCAACAGTGCCACTGGAAGTACTGGGAAACCCGTCGGGGATGCCTTGGGCAGTGCAGGAACGGGGCTCGAGGATGGATTGAATAAGGTTGGGAAGGGGGTTGAGAATGCGGGACAGTGGAAGTGATTGATATCTCTTTTGAAATATGAATTGGGATGTTGACTTCATGACTTATGGTTTGATAATGCATTCGCCTTAATGCCAATTGTATATTTGTCATGATGGGCTGTTATCCCCAAGTATAAGGTTATGATAAAGACTTCGTAGTCTTGGCCAACCTATTAATATACGTCAGACAGGAATACTTCTATGAAGGAATCAATAGCTCACCTCCGTAACCCCTCCCGTAAAACATGCTCGTCATGCGAGTAGACCAACCTGAACCAACCCAAGTCCTTACAATGCTCTTCGCCGGGGTGCAAGAAGAGTCCATTATCGAGGAGTTTCTGCGCAAGGGCGAATTCACGCTCTTGAGGTTGTAGTGTCCCATAATTGGACAAGTATGGCGATAGATCGATATACACGAAGAAACCGGCATTGCTATGGCAGTCATCTTAGGTTGAATTCATCTTACCCTCGTCGAAAGAACGGCTCTTACCCTCCCTTGATGTAGTTGATACCCACCTCGTCGAGGATCGAAGTAGCTATCCGATAGGAGTGGGCGAGATCTCTTCCCGACTTCTCGGTGAAACTGGCCACAAATCCCTCATCTTGCAGGATTGTCGTTCCGATTGTCTCTACTGCGGATGAGGGACCGTGGAATCTCCTGTATTAAGCCTCGTTAGCAGTGCACTGTGCTAATATTAACGGAGTTAACGAGGTATACACTATGGCCGATAGCGACCTACGGAGTTCGGCGTTATGAGAAACTATGAATCCCAGATGGAGTCCACCAGAAGCAAAGTCCTAGATCTATTTTTTAGCTTTTCGACGTTGAAACTTAGAGTAAGGACTCACTTTGCTAAACCCGTACAATACGTGAACCAAGTTTATATCAATCAAGTCCGGCGAAGCAAGAGACAGCACAGACGTAAACGTGGGTGCATCCGGATATCCAGAGTCAAATACGCATAATGCATAAATCTCATCGCTAATGAGATGAAGCTGATGCTTGTTACAGAACCTCAGGATCTCAAGGAGCGTCTCTGTCGGATAACATCGGCCTGTTTTTGTCAATGACACGGCAGACGAATGTCCTAGTAATCCAAGAGCTCACCAACAGGATTGTGCGGGTTGACAATTACCACGGCCCGTATCTTGACCCCCCTCGCCTCCGCATCGGCCAGTGCCTTCTCATACTTCTCAACACAAGCCGGAGAGAACGCCTCGGCGGGATCCGTATCCGCATAAACAATCTCAACACCACCCTGGACTCCGTAGTCAAGCTCGAATCGTCCATACACAGGCCTGCTAACTAGAACGCCGTCGCCAGATTCTGCAAGAGCAAAGGCGAGCATGTTTCCGGCCGCGGAGCAGCCGTTCGTTTTAACGACCATCTCGGGCTCAATGGGCTCGAGAGGCTTTAGATACTTGTTTAGATGTGAGGCTGCGGCGCCTGCGAGAGAGTGCTCAGTGGCCATTGAGCCGTAGCAGACCGAGTTTGTGTCGAATTTGACCTTGTGTTTCTTTGTGAGTTCTCTGTTGGATATGTGGTGGGGAGGAATGGGTACGTTATTGTTGATATACTCAGCTATGTCAGACCGTACTGGGCCCTAAGTCATTGTTAGATGTGAGAATGAATTTTGTTCCCAAGGTACATGAGGGGTCTCTACATGCTCGGCCATTCCGAAGCAGATGACGCCTTCGGGGTTCGTTTCCTTGTTGTATGTTGGAGCAACGGCATAGCGCCAGGGGATATCGAACGTGTCTGCATTCTTCTTACCACGCGAGGAAAGCATTGTTCGGGAAAATAGACAGCTAGATATATATATATATATCTCTCTCTCTCTCTCTCTCTTGGTAGATTATACTAAACAAGGGTGCTTGGAGGCGCAGAGAAGCTCACTGCTTATAAATAATGCGAGTGCGGGGAGGGAGAACCTTGCGAGCCCGCATACATCAACGTATCTGCAGCAATGATGAATTCGATCCACACCCGCCCACTTGAATGGGGCAATTTTGAGGCGACTCAAGGCTAGTGATACCATCTAGTAAACATTTGATATCCATGTCTTTAAGCTTTCAACACTATTCATCTCACTAAACCTTTGATATTTTTATCTCTAAACTTTCAATATTGTAAATGAACTAGATACAGATTAAATCCTGTCCCATTAACTAGTACATACCTATCTGGTCCACCAACAAGTAAACACGAGAACCCCCTTAACTCGCACCAAATTATAAGTTATACGTAATGCATACTGCACAGCAATCTCTTGACCAAAAAATATTCTCGATACTACTATAAACTTGAGTTCTGTCCAAAACACCGATCGCTATGCTATACAGTAATGTACAAATTCTACTGTAGGAGATATATAATAGTCATCGCTCACAGTTTCCCTTGCGAACCCAAAATCCGTTTGGTATGCGAGATACTTTGGCGTCCGCGAGACCCTATTCTGCGCTGATCATGTTTCTTCTTTTGCTCCGTGAGGCCAAAGCATTCAATTGGCTTCCGCGATGCAATATGCTTTCCATTAGGAGTGAAGACTTCAACCTGAGGGAAGGACTTCACTAGCTCGTCGCCATCTTGTGTAGGCTTTGCGCGGATTTGAGCAGTCAGCTCAACCCAGCCACATCCCTCAATTAGGATATCAGCAGACATGACTTTATAAGGCAAGTCAGGCATCTGCTTCATCCGTTTGTCTTTGATTGCCTGGGCGATGGCGCCCGGTAGGTGTGATCTGGTCACGTCCCATTTAAGGTCGAACACTCCGGCGGAGGATACTAATTCCCCTGTGCCGCCTTTGACGATGTTCGTTTTAGGATACGAGCGCGACTGTGCCTGCATCTCAACGGCCTTCTCCGTTTTTGTGAGATGGGCTTCAATTGGAACGAAGCACGCGGCAAGCACTATAGCATCGGAGTTCACTGGGGTGATCCGAACAAGACCACTTCCAAGGAGTAGGGACTGCCCGGGCTTGATGGTATGTCGCTCAGGCTTTTGGCGCTTGGTCATGATAAGGTCGCGCTTGTAATCCTCTAGGACGTACTGGGAAAGATCCGGGCGATCAAGCCCAGGAAGATCGATAACTTCACCTCTGCCACGGCCGAATGGAATCCGGATCGGCGAAACCGTAGTACCGGGAAGTGAGGATACGACTGGAAGAACAGGATAGAGATCTTCTCTTGGCGCAGGCGGGAGTAGGCCATCGGAGGCGAAAGTAGACTGGTCGTAGGAGTCGCGCAATTCTTGCTGTCGCCGTTCCACAAGATCCACCATCTTCTCAAAGTTTTTGGAGTCCTTTGGAAGACATGCCTCGACAAAGCTGCTTTTCCCCACATTGGACTTCCCTACAATCCAAAGACCGCCACCGTGATCGCGCATCTCCTCCTTGACCTTACTTGTCCACCAGCCCCTCTGAGCGCTGATCATGTGAACATTACCCATGCGGAATTCCTCATTCGACAATCTCAACTTTTCACGCAGGACTGACCGGACGTACTCCATTTTCGAGTCAGCCAATTCTTTTGTCGGCGCTAAAAGATCCGAGCGTGTGATAATGAACGAAATGGTCGGCAGTTTTCTCCCGTGTTTGTATTTATGCATTGCAGCTCGTCGATTGTGTGAGCGCTGTTCTTGGATCGAGAGCTCTCCGTATATCCCGTCGACGAGCGACATGGGAAAGTCCGCCGCATCGATAACGTGGTATACTCGGTTGTCCCTATGCGGAGTTTCATCGAGATAAGCTCGAATAGAGTGTATCGTCGGCGAGAGCACAGACACGCCTTTGTTGTGGTGTCGTAGCTCGTGGCACCTATCGCAGATTTGTACGGGCTGTTGCGACCTTCCGAGATATTTGCCAACGGTCTCCGTTGCGTTCCTAAGCAAGACATCACCACCTACGTAATAAGTTTATGAGTATCAAGTGTAGATTGGTGGGTTAGATCACTCACGGCCGGGCTTAGGAGTTACGCTTGTCTTTTCAAGCACATCATTTATCGTCGACAGAGCTTCTTCATGCCCCAGCTTTTCTTCCCTATTGGCATGATCTTGTGCTTGTCGCGTTTGTTTCCTGCTTTTGTTGTAGTATCCTGGCTCGTTTGGTTCAACTATTTGCGAGTACGCGCCACAGCCTGGGCAGCATAGAGGTAGACTAGACTCAAAGTCCTCCGGAGGGGTTGGAGCAGCTGATTCCGTGAGGATAGGGGTTTGTGTTGAGTCTGTCGATAGTTTGCGCAGGTGCGGTCTTGATGGCGGATTTCTGAAATCTAGACTCGAGACGTTCTCCGGCCGGGAAAAGATGAGGAAGCGTTGGAGCTGATGTCTAGGCAGTAGTAATCTCCGCCTCAGCGCAAAACCCCTCGGGATTGCGCGTCTCAGGAGTGACGACATATTTTAAGAGGAATCAAGAGCGGAGGGAAAAGATGGAGGTTTGCGACAGAATAGATAGAAATTCATCAATTTCTCCGCATTGATGGTCCGTGCCACTATCCGAAAAAGGGCTCCCGTGGCAAATCACCATCCCCAACACCAGGTATCTACGGAAACAAGGCAAACAATATATAACTTGTATAAAGCTGTGGACTGGAAAGGATTTCTGTTTCTAAAGATGTACAGATGTACCAAGTTGAAGACATGCGCCGAGTTGCAAAGATAAAACCGAGCCATAAACGCTCAAACTCAGGCCAAAAAATATCAGGCTTTCGCTTTTCCTTTTCCTTTTTCTGCAGTAGCATCCTCTTCCTCCTCCGAATCGCTCATGAACTCATCGTCATCGTCAAATCCAATGTACCTCCTAGGCGCTGCATCCTGTGACGGGCCAGTCTGTGCAGGCGCATCTTTCATTTCTTCTTCAGCATCGCTCTCTTCGGAAGCGGAGGGTGTCTCCTGGCCACTTCCTTCACTGGAACTCGTACTCGAACCACCTAGAAGATGATCCCTCAGATTATCCGTCCAAACACCTTCCTTCATAGCCGCCAGAACCGCCTCCCTAGCCTTCTCGTTCATCTCGTCCTTATCTTCCATCCACTGACCATCTATCTTTTGCTTTCCGCCTCCATTTTTAATTTCCTCCTGGCGCTTTTCCGCGGCTTCCACAACGGCCTGCCACCTGCGCCGTCGTTCCTCCTTTTCCTTCTTATCCATCTCTGGCTTCACAGCAAGATATTCCGCAAGGGCCTTGGCTTCGTTGACCGTGCGGAGGCGGCGACCATCAAGATTACGGCTGGATCCATTATCGTCGCCTTGGTTGCGCTTGCGCCGGCTTGACATGCGCCCACCGGCAGCACGCAGCTGTGATCCGAAACCACCCTTCCCTCCGCACATGGGGACGCTAAGGCGGAGGGGAAGAAGGGTGGATGCTGATGTCGCTTCATCATTTGGTGAGATGAATTCGGAAATGGGGCGTGCAGATGGTAGTATTTGTTTGTTACTTGTAGTCGTTAAAACAAGGGAATGCAGCGGTATGGAGGAGGGGATGTATGACGAAACTTTGTCGCATAGATCTGATAGCGCCGACGTTGCAGGAAGGGCGAATGCGACTGTAGAAGGAAGCGACAGTCCTGGGAAGGACGACAGAAGGACATTGACTTGCGACACGGGCATCTTGGAGCTGTTCCGTGACCTCGAAGTTTTATATCAGGCGTAAAGGA
The DNA here is from genome assembly GCA_025688815.1 of Aspergillus carlsbadensis. Taxonomy (NCBI): domain Eukaryota; kingdom Fungi; phylum Ascomycota; class Eurotiomycetes; order Eurotiales; family Aspergillaceae; genus Aspergillus; species Aspergillus carlsbadensis. The sequence goes on from MU628237.1 coordinate 166,736, forward strand.
TCGGTATGGCGTAGGGCAGAATGTAATGGTCGTGTGCATCGATTTTTCTCCGAGCGCGGATCGTTGTTGGAAGATCAGAGATGGAGGCGTCGAAGTCCAGGCCCATACTGTTCGTGATAAGATCAAGCGGAGCTGAGGATCATAGTCACCTGACCTTGTTACGTGTCACATGATTTAATCTTATCAGAGGATGCAATTAGGGCCAAAACCCTACAGCCACCGAAAGAGGAATCGCCGCACTTTTAACTCGGCAGTCCGCCGCTCCACTCCCATCATCAATTTCAACCAACCTCTTCGCGTTGTCAGAGCGATTCCCCGAAGAGCACCAGGAACTCGCGACAATGTAAGGACAGCCCGTTGAATTGAATTCATTTGAGCATGTTTGCTGATAACTCTCCAGGCTTATCCCCAAGGAAGACCGCAAGAAGATCCACGAGTACCTCTTCCGCGGTATGTGAAGCGATACCCGATTCCTCGTCGGCGGACCAAGTCGATTTACTAGAAGAAAGGAAACGTCAAGGAAGCATTTTACTAACTAGATTGTGATGTACAGAGGGTGTACTCGTGGCTAAGAAGGACTTCAACCTTCCCAAGCACGGCGACATTGACACCAAGAACCTCTACGTGATCAAGGCCTGCCAGTCCCTCAACTCCCGCGGCTACGTCAAGACCCAGTTCTCATGGCAGTACTACTACTACACTCTCACCCCCGAGGTACGCCCAGAATGCCCCGAAAAGCCGGTCGCAATTTGCGTCTTCGAAAATTTGGTAATCTAATGATGTTCTGCTCACAGGGTCTTGACTACCTCCGCGAATGGCTTCACCTCCCCGCTGAGGTTGTCCCTGCTACCCACATCAAGCAGCAGCGCTCCCACGCTCCCCCTCGCGGCATGATGGGTGGTGAAGAGCGCGAGCGTCGTCCCCGTCCCCCTCGTGAGGGTGGCTACCGTCGTCGTGAGGAAGGCAAGGAGGGTGGCGCCCCCGGCGAGTTCGCTCCTAACTTCCGTGGTGGATTCGGCCGTGGCCGTGGCGCTCCTCCTTCTTAAGGTGATGTCGCCCGGTCTTCCGAGGGGTTTTAAAGGCGTTGCTAGTGTGGTTTGAGTAGGCTCTGAATAAGAGTCAGAAATTACTGCATTGATGCACGCCTAGATTCAAAACAAAGTTCGTGTATTTCCTAGGTAGGATAATGACATGATCATGACAAAGACCACTTTTCGCTATATAAATGCTGGTTTATTGTATTTGTTCCGGTTACACCATCAACCACATGTAAAGGCCTGTGCTTGAGACCAAACCGTAATACTTCTCGAAAACTTCCGTTTGCAGCAAAAAATAGCACCTTCACAAGCACTTTGATATGTATTTGATTCTAGTTAAGAGTTTCGCACGCATGGATGCTATAAAATGTCTTGGGTAACTGAACAGCAAATGATGAATATCTAAACACCAAACCAGTAAACTCCAGATCGCTGAAAAACGCACGAAAAGCCACCATATGATAACACCTTCTACTGCAGGCAGAGAATGAAACTGCTACGGAGAAGCAGTGGATAGACACCGAAGGTTATAGAACAATAAGTAGGCGTCGACGCCAAGGACTTCGGCTTCGGTGACTGGTGTGACCTGGTCGTCATTGAAGAGCATCCACTGCTAATGTTAGTGCAAACTGACAACTGGTATGGAAGTAGCTGAACACACCTCCTCGCCTTGACGACAGTAAACATAGTAATGACCTGCCTCCAGTTTCCCCTTGTGAACAACGGCAGATGATAGGTCGTAGATGTATCTGGATTTGTCGACTGCGGTGTCGGGATTTGTCGTGTAGGGGAGCATATTGATTGATAACGGAAAGTCAATACGGCCTTCGAGCTTTTCTGAAACAGCAAAAGTGTGCTCAAAGCGCTGCGCATGAAGTTAGTAATGTTCTCGCGATGAAATATCAGGGTGAAGAGCTACCTTTAATTGCATGCACAGAATTGCTGGAAGTTTCTTGATCTGTAGTTGTTTCGTGGCCTTTTGAGGCGTCCCACCACACCCATCGCAATTGTATACATCTGCCATGAGTTTTTCCGGAGAGGTGAAGCTTTCTAAACACCCGCCGAGCGTGGGAGCTGTAGAGTGTCCGCTGCCACCTCCTCCCATGACCCGTTTCTTCGCTTGCACGTCCAGACTCAGATCAACAATTGGATCTTCAGTCTTGGTAACATTTCCGCATTTATCACAGGTAACGCTGCTTCGAAGTTTGCCATAAAAAGTTCTGTGAAAGAAGCAGTGACAACCTTTTTCATGGCCCTCCCGATGCCCCTCAGCACTGGTGTGCAGCTTGTCTACAAGAAACTGGTAATATTCATGTGCGTCTTGCTGCTGATATCCAGCTAATGTCTAGTGATGAAGTTAGAAATGAGTGAAATACTAGAAGGGGGGCCGTACCGGACTTGAACGCCATGAGGCGAGTAGGAGGTTTAGAGCAGCGAAGCCCTCTGGCTTGTCGATGGTGTTGAAATCAGCAAATGCTTCAGCAACGGCACATCCAATACAATCCGTGAGTGTACAATCATGCGGTTGGTGTCCATTGCCGAGAAAGTACGTATTGAGAATCGGGTCGTGCAGCATTGTTTGTAGAATGACGTTTAGATAGCAGGTCTGGCCAAGATTGAAAAGGCCCCTGACACCTTGCTTTGCACAAGGGCGCTTGTTTGCGTTGCTCTTGATGTAGAGCTCGTCAGCCGAGCTGTCACTGAACCGCCGTCTCTTCGCAACTGCGTAAAATTAGCTTCTGAACAGTAACTTTATGACCTTTTACAGACCTCCTAATGAGCTTTCAGGTGTAGAAGACCTAGAACGCTCAAGGCCATGGTCATATACTAGGTCCTCACAACCCTGGCAAAATAACGCGCGGCTTCGAGATTCCATGTCTGGAAAAGTATTAACAAGCACATCCCTGAGCGAGGGCCGATTACTTACAAAACTGATGACCAGTTTTCTCTGTGTGTATTCTCCGATCACCATTCATGAAAGGCTCTGAGCAAGTCACACAGGTATACCTCGGTTTCAAAAGGCCAGAAGAAACGGCTTTGTTCGAGGCATCGCGACGACCGAGGGAGTTATGCGTTTTAATGAACGATGTCTTGAACTGGTTATTGACGGCCCCATCTTGCAAAAGTACAGATGCAAGATGCTCTTTAAATAACGTTAGCCCCTAGAGATCAATATACTCAGAGTGCTCATACCGCATCCAAACTCGGCCTCCGAAAGGAGCGAAACGGACGCCACCGTAGCCATTGCAGGGACGGAGAATATCTGAGGTATCAATAACTGGTTCGTAGAGACTGTCCGCTTACGTATAGAGCGATGAGCTATGCGGGGATGCGACAAGGCGAAGAAGGTCGCCGGTGAATCGAGAGTTGAGGTTGGGAGTAGAGTCGGTTGTTCTGTTCGCTGAGCGGATGCACAAAGAAGCCATGGATTGAGACCATTTCACAATGCAGCGTGTTTCAGATCTCCATTCTACTTTTGTACCAGACGTAGCTTCAGTGTGGATAATAGGATGATTGCAGGGTCGCCGCGAAAAGTGGAGGCAGTGAATTGTAGGACTGGGGTGAATATAGGTGTTCTCCGCGGTCAATGGGCGCTCCGCTGTCAGGATCAAGCCTAACACTGTGGAAACAAGGGTGTTAGCTGACCTTCAGAATAGCGAAAACGGCATACTGACCAAGACAAAATACTATCGTGTAATGTATCTAACACTTCAAAGCCGGACCAGCGGATATTACGGCCATGGAGGGTCAGGAAACTTTTCTTGAATTCAACTGCGGCTCCGGATGATAAGGATTCGGGCCTGCATTTGATCCGAGGATGAAAATGCCTATGTACAACTCATAACTTCATTGTTCGACTTCATAGCTCTTCCAGTAAGACATTTTTTCATCTGATATAGAATGATTGGACTGGCACTCTGTTATTTTGGCGTGTGGTTTACGAATACTATGTATGGCCGACCTTGCATGGCATACGCAGCACAGCGCTGGGTTAGAGAGTATTCCAATCTCACAAGACGATCAGGCTCTTCTGGAGGCCGCGGCTATTGAAGGTCCGTTTGCGCAGCGACGATCAACTTCCGATGCTCAATCAGGCTGCTTGGTGCGCCCGAAGGCAAGTTCTGAGCAGCGTCTGTCCATTGACCCGAAGGTCGTAGAATTGTGTAGTAGAATACCACAGCCAAGTTTTTCAACAGAGTTTGTGTATATGGAGCCAGATATCTAGCCCTCCCATACCTTATACCATCTACTGTATTCATCGCGCGCTCTTGCCTCGTGGCAAAGCGCTTGGACGACCTCGACTGGATCCCCTTGTAGAATAGCGACCAACTGTCGAACCGCGTGTGCTGGATCCTCTGCCGCTACCACGAGCGCGTGAAGACTTTGGTGTAGGTTTGGAGGAAATCGTGCTTGGAGGGTTCTCAACGAAGGTTGTATCCGTGGTCCTGCAAGTTGTTGCGGCGTCAGGAGCAGGAGAATATACTTTTTGACTTGGGCGACTTACATGAAGGTCATATCAGCTTCATTGGGCTTCGTCATGTCATCTTCGGCCTCTGTATTCCTGTTAGCCGTCCCACGCCTGCAACATGCGGTGGACGCTACCCTCGGTACCTTTCTGCGTTTCAACCTGTTTAGCCCTTCTGAAGGATTCAGAAATTGGTGCCTAAGCTCGTTAGCCAGAACGAACAACCGATAGAAAGACCATCATTCAGCAGACAATACCTCTGGAAAGTCAACACAGAATGCGTTCATGTTCATGCCATAGAGGAAACCAGCGAAGCTCTCGCTAAAGCGCGTCAAGCTTTCATGCATGAGTTGCAGGTGCATGAAGTTGGCCTCCAAATCAGCCATGGAGTCGGCAAGCTCAGCAAATTGCGGCTCGAGGGCATTGATAGCCGGTTGATTATAGCCTGTGCTGCCGATACTGCGGCCATACCCATGCGCTTCGCGAACAGAAGATCGAGAACTTGGTCTCAGCGGAGTCGTGGGCCTTGACGAGGGCCGTGGGCGCGATGATGACCGGGGAATATCCATCATTTGCTATCGTCTTGGGGTCGCGTGTCTAGTGATCTCAAGGCTAAATCAACAGAAGAGAATCCACGTTGAGGCTGTTGCGCCGTTCGAACGTATACGCGTTTGGGAAGTGTATAAATAACAGAAGATGATCACAAAACAAGTACAACGTATCCGTATCAAAGTGATTATCATTGATTTTCGCAACTATACCCTCAATTAAGCAAAGATTCGAGAAGCAGGCTTGTTTGTTGACGTGACACCGGATACTCCCCGCTCCACTGGCTCCAAAAAAAGACTAAAAGTAGAACTGCGGCCGTCCGCCGTGAGCCTTGGCCTGCCGCCATAGGTACTCCGTTAGTACGTACCTACCGTGGAGGTTTGAACCCCCACGCAGATATTCATCTGTTAAATCGTTCAAGTGGTTCAGTTTCTGAATCCACTCACTTGTAACAAGCTCAATTTCAGGGCTCTGGAGTCTGGCCGCGATGGCCATGGATGGAGTGGATGATTGGTACTATGTAGGCAGCCCAGTTACTAACACAGACCCGGTTAGTGCAACTGCTCGGCTCCTCGCGGTTTTACTCTGCGTCTCCTTCGCTGAAT
>MU628238.1:0-30279 GCA_025688815.1 Aspergillus carlsbadensis
AAAAAAAAAAAAGGCCGTCGGGACAGGATCGGCAACGGCTAGAGTAAAATCAGCAACGAATCAAGTGCATGGACTGTGGCAGAATGCGAAATCGAATGCTGTAATCTCGGGGTGCAGGCCATTGACAAAAAGACGAGGGTAGCAGTTGTTTAATCGCGGCACATACCTACGATTCTCGTGCTCTGAGCTTAAGGACCACTTTGCTCGTTTCCGGTCCAAGGTGGTCTTAAAGCTCGTTCGCACAGACAGAAGATCGGCGATTAGTTTTGTCCGTTTGAGCAGCTGCAATCGAGGATGGAAAGCCCGACACGTAAACGGTCTTTGGTAATTGGCTGTCCTCCTCCTGCGGCTTTTTTCTTCTTTTTTTGTCCTCTGATATTGCGAATATTCGACTGTCGTCTTCCACTCTCGAAATAGGTTTGGTCGGCGACTGCGATGAGTTGGTCTACAGCGCGAGTTTGGTCGGTCGGGCAGCTGAATCGCGATCAGATACAAGTTAGTTTCCCGAACCGTAAGCTGTCAATGATAAGGGGGCTGAAAACTGACAACACAGCAATGACTAAACCCCAATATCACAGAAGTCGCAGTTTTGGTTGGTATATCGAAGACACCAGGTCACGCAATGAAATATGAAATAAAAGCTTCGGACAAAACAGAAATCGAGGAAAAGGCAAGCTTCGTAACAAAGGAGATTGGGTTGTTTTTGGGGTGATTGTTTCTCGATTCGATTGTGGATTCGGTCGCAGCAATATCGGACGAATCTAGATCTGCACTGCAGAATTGCCTTTCGTACTTCGACCTCTCCAGACGTATCCGCTACCTGGGCTGAGAATGCGCTGGCGAGGACGGAGAATGAGTGGGAGAACAAACGCGGGCGGGAAAGGGAGCAGCCTCGGGAGACGCGCGATTCTGCACCAGCACAAGCCAAAGTCGGACAACGGAGAATTCAGCTTTTCAACACGGTTGCTGGGCTAATTGAAACGGCAGAGTGTATACTAGAGTGAGGAGCATGTTCGAGAATCTGGTTCTGTCGAAGCAAGCGGCAAGAGGGGCGTTGTTAGAGGTCGACTCTTTCTTGTGGCTCCGGAGAGCGGACAGGGGGTAACGGGCTGGCGCGAGGGGAGAGCTGAGCGCGCGGCAACCAGAGCCCCAAAGGAGGTGGGAATAATCGACCCAAGGGAGGACGAGAAAAGGGAACAGAAGAAAGAAACGAAGAAGAAGGGAAGAAAGGAAGGGGAGGAGGGGAGGAGGGGGTGGAAGGAAGACAAGGGAGGAAGAGAGCGAGGAAGTTGGGTTGCAGCGCCAGCCGATGGTCGAGTTGGCTTCAACGTTAGGCTTCCTCGACCGTACGGCTCTTGTTTACATTAACTTCTATACTTTGTTTCTACTGCTGCTGATGCTGCTGCTGCATCTGCTACTCTAACTTTCAAGCTGTACTCCGTACGCCATTCATCTGGGGATGATTCGATCTCGTCGCAGCGGGTCGGCGGATCGGGGCACATTGGACAACCAGATCGAATAGCATCCTTTATTACACGCATGCGCTGAAACTGCAAGCTGCACAGAATCAATTCGTATTCGACGTTCGTCGCGGCACGAAGAAAAATGCCATTGACTACGCAGCTACCTAGGGTATGTACTACCAATCGCCTGGTCGGGAGCTCAAGTGGTCAGGTAAGGCTGTTTCATATGCTTCGGGATTGACTCGAGCAGCGGATAATTATAGCGCTCGTCAGTCGATTGAATCATGAGTTTTGACTTTCTGGGGTCTTGCAACCTTGTTCGCGAAGACTCTGCCAGTGATTGAGAACGAAACCAGCCAAATCATCAGGGGCGCCGAACCACTGTTTCATCCTAGCTGGGAGGTCGCTAGAGCCTCGGGGCGCAGCCGATCGTCATCTTAACCACGCAGGAAAGCTTTCGCATTACTCTGACAGACTGGCGGTCAATTATTGGGGATGGAATCAAATTTGTCCGTCCGTCTCACCGGCTGGATTCACCCAGCACGCACTCCCACCAGTCTGCCAGGGTTTTCATGGCGCATTGACCTGCGCCCAGGAGCCCAGATAGCAGTCTAGGCTTGGGTGCCGGCTCACTATTCACTGTATCCACGGCGGAGCTGTTGCTGTTCCATGGATAATGGACGGCTCGGAGAGCTTCCAGAGCTCCAAAAAATGCCCAACTATACGACCAGCGCTTAATCCTTACCTCCATTCCTTGCCGTTTTCGAACAGTGTATTAGATTTATCTTATGTTCTAGGGATAAGTAGATATATCTTTTATTCAATCTATTCACCTCTAGTTCCTGTCTATAATAGCCGTTCATCGAATAACCTCTTCCACTCTTCCTTGCAGGCCCTAGTCTGAAAGGAGGGGTATGGTGGGAAATGGTACATGCGATATTAGCAAGGGCCTTATTTGTCGAGCAAACTCTTGACAGAATGATCTAATGTTTGGTGCTATTTTTTGACTATATAAACCTTCGCTGTCCTGTGTATCACTATCTAATCACTAAATAACCCACATCTTGTCCACTCGGAGTCCACCACGAAACTCAATGCGTCACATTAGACAGAACAGAATATACAAAAAAAGCTCATTAAGCATGCCATAAATCGTGTGAGTCACATCATCAACATGAACCCGTGAACGGAGGAAGAAGTTAAAAGCGAAGAAGTCGACAGATTGTAAATCACGCATGCACATCTAACGCTTCGCTCCTGACATGCTGGCCCCGCCGAGTGAAAAGGTGCCTGGAGCTCCATAGGCGGGTGGTGGCGTGGGTGTGGGAGACGGGCCTCTTGCCGGACTGCGACTCGGACCTGGGCTAGAAAGCTCCCCACCATCGCCTGCACCGACGACGACCTGTTTCCCGTCCTTCATGCGCCCAACAACCATGCCCTTGGCGACAGACTTGAGAACGGCTTTGCGACTCACACCAGAGGCGTCAATATAGACTAACCCCACATTCTTGATGCCTCCTGTCAGGTTGGAAGCCACCGTCCCGGCTTCCGACCCGTACCGGTGACCAATCATTGTAGAGGCGGCGGCTGACCCAGACGTCAGTACATTCCGCGCGCCTTGTTCAATTCCATCCGCCAATGTTGAAAAGGCAATCAACGACTTGTTCAGAATTCCCGGTTTCCCATACGCAGGGACCTTTGACTTTTCGGAACTTCGGGCCTTTCCGTCGTCCTTGTTGCGACCGGCCAAGGAGGCACCGAAATTCTGAGCATACTTCCCGACCTGACCCACTGTTCTCGACGATATGTCGGCCGCCCCGCTGGAGAACGTCCCGATCTTCCGTATGCGAGTATGTGTGGTGTCTGAGAAAGTTGCGGGTTTGGGGTTTGGTTTGACCTTTCTAGTAAATGCGTCTGCACCGGTAGTCATCGCGTTGGCCAGATACGTAGATCCGGTTACTATCAGACGAGAAGCAGTAGCCGATGATTGAACGAGTGATGAGCTCTTGTATGCGGGATGCCTGGCAGTCGACAGGTATTCTTCAGATACATTGCTGACGCTGACTTGATTACCCTCACCTTCCGTTGGGAGTTGGATTTCGACGGGTCCTGTTTTGTTAGCACTTGACAGCGAAGTACTAAAAATGCAAGACTTACTTTTTGAGCCTGGCTTCACGTCAGGGTTCTCGACGACATCGTATCCTTCCATTTCCCCGACAACACTGCCATTTTCTTCGTCCACAAGCACAATTCGTCCATGCTGGTCGGCTTTGCTGTGAGGCCCGACAGTATTTGGCGAAGATACATAGCCCTCGCCGGCTGCAAAATTGGCTGGGTTGTACGGAGCATGGTCCTCTGAAACCTGTGCACGTTCGAGAAAGGCCGTGCATTGCGCCAGAATTGTTTCGAAAGTGTCAATATCCTCCTGTGTCACTTTGTTGGGTCCTGATCCGATACTGGGGAACTGGATACGAATAAAAGCGCCCGCATCGGGTCCCAAATCCCAGCGAGGAATCAGGTAACTATTGGGAGGCTGGTGGTAGATTTGAGTCGTGGCAGGAAGTGCCAAATCCAACTCTGGAGGGAGATGAAGGTGGAGATAAAAGTCATCCTCTGGTTGAGTATCTTGGATGGGCGCTAAGGGCGAATTTTGGTTTTGAGCGGGAGACGTTGTGGTTGGAACCATCAGGAGGGAGAGCGTTTGAGGACCCGACGGAGTCAGGCTGGACTCTTCGCCGTCCTGTAAGTGGAAGGCGAGAACATTGTTGATGCTGTAGAGCAGCCTGGGATCATTGGATGAAGCCATGGCCTTGTTGCTGAGATGTCAAGCGAGCCTGAAGATCGATCTGGATTCTGGAATCCTGGACCCTTAAAAAGAGCTGATGGATATGACGTTATGGGCCGGAAGAAGGCGTCAAGTCGCAGACTCGACAAGATGAAGAAAGGGTCAACCACGGATATTAAACAAAGTAAAGAAATAGGAAGAGAGATACAGGAGGCAAAGGAGAAAAGAAAATGGCGCGTGGGTACAAGACAAATTTATTGCCATGCAAGGCTACACTCTTGGAGTTCTTGGGAGTAACGAGTTCATGGCGGGGCGGCTACTCAGTATTGCATTGATTGAATAAATGCACCGCCACACTGGGCGCACCGCCACGTATATCGTGATTGGTCACGATACTGCAAGAATAGCAATAAAAGAACGTCATGTGTGACTTGCAAACAGAAAAGAATCAGGTCGAAAACCCAGGATGATAATGGGCCCAGTCTTTCAGAAACATATCAGCGGATCAGGAGGCGCTGAGGGCGAACCCCACGACATTCTCCAGTCAACCAAGATCATCTCCGGCACCAACGGCGGCTACAGAAAGATCGGCTTCAGCGGCCAGCCAAAGCGCTTAAAATCAGCTTACTCTTGACAGGGGCCACGGTACGTGATAGCCAATAAAGATGGCGACGTTCCAGATTCTTTCAGATCTCCATCTTGAAAATCCACGCGCATACGACGTATTCGATATCCCCCCAAAAGCCCCGTATCTAGCACTTTTGGGAGACATTGGCAGCGTCAAAGATGACGGTCTTTTTGCATTCCTGGAAGCCCAGCTACAAATATTCCAGTTGGTTTTTTTTCTCCTTGGAAACCATGAGCCATACGATTCCGACTGGACAGCCGTGAAGAATCGGGTCAGGGAGTTTTCCGAGGACATTAGCCATCGACGCGCCCAGGAAAGGGGACTGGGAACCTTTGTCTTCCTCGACCAAACACGATATGATGTTTCCGACGATATCACAGTGCTAGGCTGCTCCCTCTATTCTCAAGTTTCCCCGTCTCAAACAGAGACAGTCAGCTTCGGCGTTAACGACTTTTACTACATCAAAGATTGGACGGTTGAGGCGCACTGTGCGGCCCATGAAGCAGACCGGAATTGGCTCAATGATCAAGTATCGCAGATAACATCCTCAAAGCCTCACCAGAAGATCGTCATCTTCACTCATCATTCGCCAACACTTGCTTCCGAAGCCACTGATCCAGCCCACGTCAACAGTCCCATATCTTCCGGGTTTTCAACGGATCTCAGTGGTGACGCTTGTTGGGAGAAGCCGCAGGTGCGGCTGTGGGCCTTTGGGCACACGCATTACAATTGCGATTACACTGAACAACGGACTGGGAAAAGAGTGGTGGCGAACCAGAGGGGTTACTATTTTGCCCAGGCCAAGGCGTTTGACCCCGAAAAGGTGGTTGTATTGTAGAAAGATTTGTCTAGGAAAGGACAGCGAAACTGAAATTGAGAACAGAGAAGATATATCTTGAATGAGACTTGAATGTATAGATGCCTCGGATGAAAGTGCTGCATGGCTTGGTCGGATCGCCACGGCCATTCCCAACCGGGCAGGCCGACTTTAACCGAGGCTCCTGACTTCCTCGTGATTACTTCCTCTACCCCGGATCACCCAGCTCCCCAGCATACCGATTCTCTTTCATTTCTCTCCTCTCCCTCCGTGCCGTCAGGGATTCGGTTCGCTCTCTTCAGCCGTCAATTTGAAATTGCTCGCCTCGTGTCGATGGCGTCTATAACTCGTGCTCTGCGGCCTTTGTCCCGTGCCGTTACCTCTCTCCGCCCTATCGCAACCCGACCATTGACCTCCCGCCTCGCTCACAGGTGTGTTCTACACCACTAAGTCTTGTCATTGGAGGGTTACAACTGGAAATTAATTTGCGATTGCTGGCTAACCCTCCCTCCAGCAGCACCCATGCCTTCTCAACCACATGCCGACGACGGGATGTCGACCTAGCCAATCTCACCCCGACGCCAATCACACATCTCTCCGAGACCGAATCATTGATGGCCGAGACAGTATCCAAGTTTGCACAGGAACAAATCGGCCCGAAAGTCCGAGATATGGACGAATTAGAAACCATGGACCCTGCCTTGGTAGAGCAGCTATTTGAGCAAGGGCTCATGGGCATCGAAATCCCCGAGGAATACGGCGGAGCCGGTATGAACTTTACTTCTGCGATTGTAGCCATTGAGGAGTTGGCCCGTGTCGATCCTAGTGTTAGTGTTTTGGTTGATGTCCACAATACCCTCGTCAACACGGCGTTTATCAAGTACGGCGATGCGCAGACGCAGCGGACGTGGCTGCCCAAGCTGGCTACGGGGACAGTAGGCTCATTCTGCCTGTCTGAGCCCATCTCCGGGTCGGATGCGTTTGCTCTACAGACCAAGGCTGAAAAGACCGCAGACGGCTACAAGTTGAATGGATCCAAGATGTGGATCACCAACTCCATGGAGGCCGGCATATTTATTGTGTTTGCCAACCTTGACCCCAGCAAGGGCTACAAGGGAATAACCGCATTCATCGTGGAAAAGGATACCCCTGGGTTCTCAATCGCCAAAAAGGAGAAGAAACTTGGTATCAGAGCGAGCAGCACCTGCGTACTAAACTTTGATGACGTTGTGATTCCCAAGGCGAATCTCTTGGGTCAAGAAGGCCAGGGCTACAAGTACGCCATCGGGCTACTCAACGAGGGCCGTATCGGTATTGCCGCCCAGATGACGGGCTTGGCCCTGGGTGCATGGGAAAACGCCGCACAGTAAGTCACAACGCAAAGTACCGAATTACAGTACTAACCTCTATAGCTACGTCTGGAATGACCGTCGCCAATTCGGCCAACTCATCGGCGAATTCCAAGGTATGCAGCACCAGATTGCGCAAGCCTACACCGAGATCGCCGCCGCACGCGCTCTTGTCTTCAACGCCGCCCGCAAGAAGGAGGCCGGTCAGGACTTTGTACAGGACGCTGCCATGGCCAAGCTCTACGCTTCCCAGGTCGCTGGCCGTGTTGCTGGCTCCGCAGTCGAGTGGATGGGCGGCATGGGCTTTGTCCGCGAGGGTATTGCTGAGAAGATGTTCCGGGATAGCAAGATTGGTGCAATCTACGAGGGTACCAGTAACATTCAGCTGCAGACAATTTCGAAGCTGCTGCAGAAGCAGTACACGCGCTGAAATGTTGGACTTTGATTTCCTTTTAGGATAAAGATCAGCACTGAAAGTTTCGGTTAGAAGAAATAATCAGCGCGCGACATCTGGGCCTGGACGTTGAAAGCCAGCGAAATTCGGCAAATTTGGGATGACCATCACATTGCATGGTATTATTCGGCTAAAGGTACAACCGTCCGGATGAGGGGCGTGATAGATAACATAGCGAGTTGCACATGTATAACGGGTATCTCTGATTGAGGTATGGCCTTCAATTGTGAGGATAGATAGTCCAAGATCCTTCATCCTAAAAGCTGATCCACTCGATATGCAAGCATTGTCCGTGGGTATGATTGCACAAATGTAAAACAGTAAATGATGTTCAATAACCCGACAGCCTCTTTGAGATACGCAACTCGCGCAAAACTTCTGGGCAGACAATTGGCTTCTTGAAACAGGTTTCTCGCTTCTTGGTAGCGAGTGTCGGTGGTCCGGCTTGAGCTACGGTCGTGGTTCGTTTTATCAAGCTGGCAGCTTTATCGTATAAAGAGCATAGAGCATTATTATCGGTAGCAAGGAGGTTCGAGAGGTTTGAACGAGCAGGTTCTTGGACATGCCCATGAAGTTCTGTATTCAAGATTCGATTAGCGTTTGGACTGCCGGGAGATGAGATAATTGATTAGGGCAAAAACGTGGGGCTGAGACATAGATGGAGTAAGGTAAGCGCTACTTACGTGAGGCGTGTGGCGCACGGATTCGTGATCATCTTGATCGTCCTGGTGGCGTGCAAATCATAGAGCAGCCACTCTACTGCGAATTGACGGGACCCTTGTTGTTCCCACTTCGCACGAGAACTAGTCATTCGAGGCTCAAGCTCGGTGGACCCAGTCATAGTCGTATTCGCCCCTCGAGGGCTGGGGAGGCTGCGCCGGCTGGGTCACAAGCTGTTGATATTGCGGCGGCGGCTGAAGCGTAGTGTAGCCCGTTGACGGGGCTTCTGATGGCGCTGATACAGCTTGTCGAGAGTGCTCGTAAGCGGCTTCTTGCGGATTGTGATTCTGAGACGGTAGTTCTTCCCCCGGGGCCCGTGTCGTGTTTGATTCGTGGTATATGTGTGGATAGCTATGAAAGGAGGGCTCTGGCACATGTCCAGCGGGTGTAGGTTGTGCGTGGTATCCAACATGTGAGTGAGGAATTGGAACGGGGACGGGCGCGTGGGAAGGGCCCTCATAGGCCCAGGGTTCGACTCGGGCTGGATACTCTGTATCAGAGGATTCACATCTAGACGACGACCGGGTCGAGCTGAATGGCGGCCACTCACGCGAGGCGGAAACTTGACTCGACGTTGATAAGACGGACGGTGTCCTGGACGCTAGAGCATCGGGATACTGAGGCGATGGCATGATCGGTCCTGGCTGTTGGCCATATGGCTCTTCTGTTTCAAAGAATGCTCAAGTCAGCCAGCGCGCGGATCGCTTCGTATCATCAATGATTGCATACCTAGAGGTTGGTATCCTGGGCTTCCGCCTGCCACGGTCAACTGATGTCTCAATGCCCTGATCTCATTCTCCAGGATGGCGTTTCTTCGCATGACCTCGTCGAATTTGTCTCCTTTGGCCCTGAGTTCGGCGACTTGAAGCTCCAATCGCTCGATATGTTCTTTTGTCCGTTGCCGAATAGTTCTTTGAGCCTCACGATCGTTGGCGCGCTTCCTCTCCAGTTGCTCTGGAGTGAGGGAGGTTACTCTACGTGTCCCAGCCCTGGTCTCTTTCTTCTTGGACGGGTAGGGTTCTTGGTGGGAGCTCATTCTGCGTGAGATCTGAATCCCACGTCGAGATTTCTCACTGTTTGTGGGCGTGCACGAGGGGGAAAGAGCGCTACATTCCAGATGTGCTCCGGAAGTATTAGTAGGATTCGCCGCGATATTAAAGGTTGACAATAGTCGTGCCACGTGCGTGGGTCGCAGCTGCCCAGGGAAAAGGAAAATAAATAGTAGACAAGAATAGAATTCTGTCAGGAGGGTAAAAAAATATTAAAAGGATGGAGCCCCATTGCGGGTGCGGTGCAACATCAAGATAAAGCGATCTGCCCCGAAGGGCCAAAGCAAGTCATTTGGAAAGTCGTTAGAAATCTCGAGCGAAAAGGTGAGATTGGCTCGGATTTAAGCAGTATGGGCAGCAACCACCTAACTAAGCCACTGCCTCGCTCGGGGTCACGGATCAATCAGGCCTGAATGATGCCGAAGGATAATATCGATACGTCGTCAGTTGTTGTTAGCACAGCAGCGCAAATAATCATCAGGCTCTTGGGACTCTGGGTCCCGACTTCCGGATAGATACCAACAGCCCATCCGGCGCATACGGCGCCAATGATGTGAACAGCCTGCAAGATGGTGGCAACTGTGAGAGGGTAGCGTCCGAGTCCCCCAAGGGGCTATTCGTACTATGGGTCCGCGCTATGGAATCCTCCGACCAACCCACCGACGGAGGTTAGACATGGCCTAGTTCGCAATGGGAAATGGGGGACTCGGCACCCAGGAAGCATTGATCTAGGTTGCCCTAGGTGTGGCTATGCGGAGCATTGGGGGGTTACCCGATCTGGCATGGGATCGAAAAGATACTGCCACCCGACGCCACGGCGCGGTCAGTATACCTCTCTAGATTTGTATTATGTTATTGTGATGAGCCATGCGTAGGATTTGCAGAGATTTGGGGATATTCCGGCCCAGAAAGCGGATCCTTAGTGCACCCGTGCCACATGGTGAGCGCAAAAGATGGCTGAAGCACCAGTCGGGTTCTTGAATCCTCGATTCCTCGATCCTTGGTCCAATTCCGATAGAGTTTTGTGAAGTGGAATAGCTCTGGGAAGTTGGAACCAGGCATTATTTGGCGCTCAGGTCCTCCGTATATGCCGCCGTCCGGAAACGGAAAGCTAATGAGAACACCCTGGGCAATTGGAGAAGGCATTTCTAATGGGTCGTTGGACGAGGTGCAGATAGAGTAGAATTGCTGTCATCTGTTGGCCAATCTGATACACTTGACACAAAAACAATCAAGTTGGAGAGACCCTCGACTTGGACTCATTTTGTTCGAAAGTCAGCTCGGACGGAAGTCCAAGAGCAATGCCGATTTTTCAGATCTCCAACCTTGGCGACCACTAAGTTTCGAGAAGCTCTCCGACCCCGTTAAGATTCGGCGAATCGCATTTCATCCTTGTTAGCGCCGATAAGCCAAGAATCGCTAGCCTTTGCGAGGGAGCGGCCTGTATCCGAAACCTCCATCGTTGGATCTTAGAAAATGCTCGCACCAGGATTCTAGAACCAGAGATGGTGTGAGCTAACTCGGCCACGAGGATTCTACCCTTTCAAAGGAGCATGTGAGCCAACTCCACTTTGCTAGACTTTCAGTTTGCAGCATCTTGTTCATTTTTGGTGATCTAGGCGGTCAGTACTATGCGGAGGAACCGTTGATACTATCACGCAGAATGGCGTTCAATAGCGTGAGATAACGGGGATTAGGCTGAGAATAAAACGAGGAACAAAGACTCTCTCGCGGGTCGAGTCGAGCATGAGGAGCCGGATTAAAGTGGGGATTGTGCAGGAAAACACAGAAAAAAGGGCCGAATTCGAAAAACACCAATAAGAACTGCTATCTGCACCATGAATGACGTGACCGGCTACCGGAATGTGTTGTAATGCCCCAGTCTGATCTTTTCTGTCTATTAGTTAGTCGACTCTCGAGGTATCAACGGAGAGGAAGTTGGGAAGCTCCGGTTTGTCATTCAACCTGAGTCAATCATCCTCCATCCTCTTTCAATCATGATTCGATATTCCCTGGACGCCAGCTTCCGAAGTATGGCCGAACCATGTGTATCAAGTGGTTCGCTGCTGCACGAAACAAGAAATTCAGCGGACTCTAATATAGCAATATGGAAGGAGGGTCACTCAACCGAACAATCATACATCGATGAATAATCGACCATCGATGAGGACGACAGTATCTGGAGTGGACCTGCCTGCCTGGAGGCTGAACGCAAGGGGAACAGTGTTGATTTCGAAATTCGACCGACAAGGTCCTGAACCATTTATAATACGCCCTGGTATTATCGATATTTGAGATCTTTCGGATAGGGCTTCCAAGCTGGTGAGCAACGTCTCCGAATGAGGCTCAACACCTCGGCAATCTCCAAACGCGCCACATTGGCCCTGGAGGAAAGCCCCGGGGGCCGGGAGAAAGTGACTGCTTCACTGGTGGCGGTGATAATCTATACTCCCTCTTGTCGTAAAGGGTCGGGTAGTAGTGCACACTACGCATCAGAAGCGGTAAGACTCCGACTCGCTTAGTCTCGAAGAGATATGTAGAGATCGTGTGGCTTGGAGCTTGCGGGCGGATTCGCTGTTCGGTCTCCAAATTCAAATTCCAATGGACTAATCCTTGTCTTAGCTCCACGTGTTCAGCAGCCTTCAAGCCACGCAGACCAGGTTCATGAAGAGGATTGGTTATCTTGACGACTGCTCTAGACGTCCCAATGGGGATAAATCTCGATGGTCTTTCCTCCATTTTCCCATGGCTCTCGACTTGTTTCTTTGGGAGGGAAATCATCAATTGTTCGGCCTTCAGGTTGAGATTATCGACACTGCTATATACGCTTGATGAGTCGAACCTGGATCAGGAAATATTGCCGATATTAACTGAGGACCAGCCCGCAGGATTTTGGTCAAGAGAAAGCTGCGATCCTTCATGAAATTGCGGGGTAAACTTGCCAACTCATGAAGTTGGACTGTTGGAGGCGATGATGCAGGAGGAATCCAGTGGTTGGCACGCCGAGGCCCAGACTCGTCCATGACGCACATTATTTCAACCGCGAACCTCAAGATCGTCTCCCGTATGACCAGGTCGAAAGGAGGTTGCAGGGTTGACTTGATTCTTGAAAGCAGAGAAAGGAACATGCGCCGTCATGGTAACAGTATTATTACTTTATTTACCACGTTAATCCAATGAACTGCCACCCTGCGCGTATTACCAAGACCCGCAAAAGGCCAGATGGACTCAAACTCAGTTCCCGATCGACTTCATTCCAACTGGAAGTTATTGTTTTTAATGCGGAGAAGCCACACCAACGACAGAATTCTCACCACTGCAGCTTATGCATGATGACCCATTGAGCACCTTTTTCTTGCGCGTCTTTCTCGAGATAGCATGGAACCCTCGTACAAATCCCGCAAAGAGGCGTTTGTCTCAAATCTGGCTGGAGGAAGCGTCCTGGAAATCAATGCAGTAACTCTCGTGGCCCCCGTTAGTGACGCCTTCTCTGATGTATACAAACTGTTGCAAAACTAATGAACGACTTGGAAGCCAACAGGCTTCTGTTTTTCTTTGGTCCGTGCTACAATCTCGACTTTCGTTCTTCACACCCTATAGCCCTGCGGCGCTCATCACCGACTTCCTGCTCAACGTCTTAGCGATCCTCTTTGCCACAACCCTGTATTCCTCGGCTCCATGGCTCCTAAACATCCTTCTGGTATCTCCGGCTTTCCTCATTCTGTTAAATTCACGGCCTCGGCGAACGCAGCAGAAAGCAAGGCCGCCGCAAACAACTACCGCACAACATGGGCCAGACACTCCACATCCCTTGCCCATCCACCCATTTCTCACCACTTATCGTTCTGCCATGATGATAATCACCTGCATTGCAATTCTGGCGGTAGACTTTCATGTGTTTCCTCGCCGGTTTGCCAAGGCTGAAAACTGGGGTACATCCCTGATGGATTTGGGCGTTGGATCATTTGTGTTTTCAGGAGGAGTGGTGTCCGCGCGCGCTCTTGTCAAAGATCAGGAACTCGGTGCGCCGTTGAAGAAGACCTTGGTACAGAGGTTTGCCTCGTCGATACGCCACTCGATTCCGCTTCTTGTGCTGGGTCTGATTCGGCTCTACAGCGTCAAGAACCTTGAATACGCGGAACACGTCACAGAGTATGGTGTGCACTGGAACTTCTTCTTTACACTGGGCTTCCTACCGCCGTTTGTGGAAATCTTTGAAGGTCTGGCTAGACTTATTCCGTCCTATGAGGTCCTTTCTCTCGCAGTCGTGGTACTATATCAGGTTGCGCTTGAATCAACCGATTTGAAGAGCTATATTCTTGTGTCACCTCGGGGACCTGATCTGCTTTCCAAAAACCGCGAGGGGGTCTTTTCGTTTCTGGGCTATCTGGCAATATTCCTTGCGGGCCGTGCTACTGGGATTCGAATCATGTCAAGAGGAGCTTCCTCTATGGCCCCACAGCAGGCAAAAAAACGAGTGCTTACCAATTTGGGAGCACAAGCACTGGGGTGCACAACACTCTTTGCTCTAAACTCTATGTATTTCTTTGGCTATGGCGCCAATATTCCGGTCTCCCGACGTCTCGCGAATATGCCATATGTCCTGTGGGTTGCCGCCTTTAACAACGCCCAGCTTTTTCTCTTCTGCCTCATCGAAACGCTGTTCTTCCCCGCTAGCAGCCAAACGTCAGCCTTGAGAACTGACTCTGAAGCGGAACGCACAGCCTTTGCGACAAGCCGCATCCTCAAGGCGTTCAATCGCGGCGGGCTCGCGGTATTTTTACTTGCCAATCTCCTCACTGGAGCTGTCAATCTGACTGTGCCAACCCTGGATGTTAACAACGCTCAGGCCATGGTCATACTCATTGGGTATGCCGCAGTCATCACCGGGATTGCATTGGGGCTTGACAAGGCCAATATAAAGTTGTCGCTTTGAGAGGCCAGTCATGCTTGTACTATACTGGACCTTGGTAGCCTCCAGACCCAAAGGTTTCTTTGACAATTGGTCTTACCTAAGAAGTAGATTATCCATGTACTGAAAAAGAACGAGCATCGCGCTGTCAGCGAGTGGGTGGCTGAGACTGCCAACTGCTGGTGATAGACCGGCTGACTGGAACTGGAATCACATGCAAGTGCCATGGATTATATATTTTGGAGCTCCAACTCCAGCTTCGGAGCCACGACTCCACCCAACCTCCGACTTTCAAGAGTTTCCATCCACGCAGGACACCAACGACTCGACATGTCGTCTGGAATTGGAGAACAGCCCTTTATTAACTACCCAGAGATTCGTCAAGGCCCTGTTGTGCCGTACAAGAATGAGGACCAGTCGATCCCTGTCTTTCGAGGTACCCCTCTGGTGATTGGAGCTTCACTGTAAGGAATTGCGCATAACTTTACGAAATATTCTAACAAGACTTTTCCCGATGTAGGATTTCGAATGTCGGCTTCGTCCAGAGCTACTTCTGGCGTAATGCAGGTTTCGACGTCGTCCGCCACATCCCTAGCCTTGACCAATATCCCGCCCGCTACGATCCGACCGTGACCCCCGTTCTTCACGGTACAACGACTGCTTCGCAGGATCTTCCCGTTCCGACTACAAGGAGGTCAGGCGACAATGGCTACTACACCTCTGCCGACTACCACGCCTTATATACATCCGGTGAACTGACACCCGCGGCTATCATTGATGCAATTCTTCCCGCCGTCCGTCGCGATACCAACCCTCCCGGCAAGCACTCCATTGCATTCCTAGAATGCGCGGTGGAAAAGGCCCGCGCTGCAGCTGAGGCGTCTACGCAAAGATATAAAAATGGTCAGCCATTAGGACCCTTGGACGGGATCCCAGTCACAGTAAAAGATGAAGTGCACATGGAAGGGTACCGGCGGACACTGGGAACGAAGATGGATTTCACCGGAGATTTCGCTGGATCGACCTCCTGGTGTGTCAAGAAATGGGAGGAAGCAGGCGCGATTGTCATTGCCAAGTCTACAATGCATGAGCTGGGATTGGGTAAGTTTCGCATGCCCGCATGCCTGCATGTTCTAGAAAAAGCTGGCTGACCCGTGGATTATCGACAGATACAACAAACAACAATCCCAACTTCGGCACCCCGAAGAACCCACACAACCCCAACTACTACACTGGCGGCTCATCCGGCGGCTCCGCCTACGCCGTCGGCGCAGGTATAGTCCCCATCGCTCTCGGCGCAGACGGCGGAGGCTCGATCCGCATCCCTTCCTCCTTCTGCGGCGTCTGGGGCCTAAAACCCTCCCACAGCCGAGTCAGTGGCTTTCCGACTACCGGTCTCGCAAATACAGTTGGAGTCCTAGGCCCAATCGCCTCAAGCATCGACGATCTAGCCCTCGCCTACAGAATCATGGCGACGCCCGCAAGCGTCTCTGACGACTCAAAATCTAGCTCCTTCCCACACCCGCTCACCGAACTCAACTCGGTACTTCCCGACTCCCGCCCCAAGAACAAAACTATCGGCATCATGCGCGACTGGCTCGACCGCGCCGAACCCGCCGTCCGTGCCGTCTTCGACAGAGCCCTCGACTACTACCGCACGCAAAAAAACTACACTATCGTCGACATCACGATCCCCTACATCCCCGAGGGTGCTCGCGCACACGTTCTAACCATCATGGCCGAAATCGCATCAGGCCTCTCACCCTCGCAGATCCACAAACTCACCGCGCCAAACAAGGTCCTCGTTTCAATGGGCATGCATCAGATCTCCAGCCAGGAATTCCTCGCCGCCCAGCGTGTCCGTGGGCTGCTCATGTCGCATCTCAGTTACCTCTTCCAGAAACATCCGGGTCTCCTCATCTTCACTCCCACGTCGCCGATCCCCGGGTGGAAGATCTCGGGCGGCGATGCGGATCTCGTGCGTGGTGTCTCAGACGGGAAGTCATCTGTCCGCAACATGGAATATGTCTGGCTGGCGAACTTCGCGGGTTGCCCGGCCATCAATTGCCCTGCAGGCTATGCCGAGGACAATGGACATCGCGTGCCCATTGGTGTCATGGCAATGGGAGAGTGGGGGTCAGAAGAGGATCTGATTGCTTTTGCGAGAGATGGGGAGGGAATTCTGGATCTTCCGGAGAATAGGGGTCCCGTGACAGAGTCCGAGCAGCAGACGACGGGTCTGACGATTCCACGTGGTGCGGGTTCTTTGTGGGAGGATGTTGTTGGGAATGCTAAAGCAGCATCCAGTTCGTGAGATGAGCTAGAAATATATATATACCCCCGTCATGATTGACGCCCAAAAAAAGGTGGGTGACCCCAGTGGTGGTGGTGGTGGTCGTTGGGGGTGGGGGCGTCGAGTCACAAGAACTCACACCGTCGTTGGTTTGAATATAGGCCACACCCTTGATACATGGCTTTTTGGCGAATGGCTTGATTGCCCTTTTCTACGGAGGATCGACCGGTTGCTTCAATGGGGTCATATAGCTAGCTTGGCATGCCCCTATACCCCGAGGTCTGGGCCTTCTTGCACTGCTTGAAGGTCCTTGAACGTTACAAAACATCGACGACGACGACGACCCCAAAAATTTGAAGTTGAATTTGCTTCCGACACTGTAATTGATAACGTACAAAATGCATTGCGTCGTAAGTCCATCGTAACGTCATAGGCCAGCGCCTGCTGAAAGTGTCATCAGCGCTGCGTGTTTACTATACCATTCTAATAATACAGCCTGGATCTTCAGGTATGATGATTCCATCAGAGACTGATGAACATGCATTCTCAGTTATTCAAAATGAATGCTTGCGCCCCGCTTGGGGATGTAGAACGAACAACCGAGCTTGGCCTTATGACCCAGATGCTTCAGCTCTTCCAGGATGGTCTCGCGCGGGTGGGGCGAATCGGTCATATCGTCCTTCACGTGGATGATATAAATATGGAGACCTGAAAGGGGCATATCTGCCTGTGATGAATCACGGTTCGTATCTTGAGCAGAGGTTGCATGGCTCTGACGAGACAGAATGAGTGGGATAGACTCGGAAGTATCTGACCCACCACGAGCTCTCGTCGAGTCTGAAGAGCCCCTGGCTTTACCAGAGGGCGTGATTCGTTTCGATTTGGGAGCAGGCGACTCTAGACTTTGCGAGGCGCGGCTAATCCAGCGTTTGCGCTTCCCGTCCTTTGCTTCTTCCTCCAATCCTGTCACCATTTCTGCCAGAACGCCCAGCTCAGCAATCAAGTGCCGTGGGCACAGGTGGCCAAAGAGGTAAGCATCCTCTGTGCTGTCACTGTAGGAACATTCGATGAAAATCGCGCGGAGGTTGCCAGAAACGACTTTCGGCGCTGCTGCTTGCCACACTCTTTTGTTGAGTCCAGCCTGCGAAATTACATCGGATTCAACGTCACCGAAGACGATGATTTCGATTCCGGTATTCTTCTCACGAATGAAGAAAGCAGAGCTCTCAACGGCCGACTCTGATGTTCTCGACGCCGACCTTGACCGTTCGTCAAGGCTTGGTTCTCGTATATCAGTGCCCGTATTTGCTGTGCCATGACTGACTTTAAAGCACCGAGTTAATAAGCCCTCGGCGACCTGTACGTAGAGCCGGTCATCGCCACGGCCCATACTGGCAGAACCTCCTTCAGTTAGGCGTTGATAGGTGATAAGACCAGCACCGCCCTCGTCAGAGAGATTTGGAAAGATGACATCGTTGAAAACGTGTGTTTTGAGGGCTTCAACTACGGAGGGCAATGCGGCAACTGTCTTTGGGTTACAGTGTGCTCCCAGAACCGGAGAGTTGATGGCTAGGGCCGATATGTGATCAAGATGGGGGTGTGACACCATGACCGCACTAACAAGCCTCCGGAAGATGTATACTGCGTTGGCCTTGGTTGACTGGAATTCTCTGGTTAACCCCGCAAAGGGTCCAGTAGTAAACCGAGTAAACTCGTCCACTTGATTCCACGTATCCAGAATGTCGATGACAGATGAAAGAAGGATTCCTGCATCAACTGCGATCATCGTATTGAGTGACCAGCCAGGCGTTCGAGATCGAACGAGAATACTAGAAACCCTGTCCTCGCGGGGGCCCCCACCCGCGCCCTACATTTATCAGCAATTTTTGGCACGAAGGAGAGAGAAGGGAGGAGGGGAAATTGGGAGGAAAGAGAGAATAAGATAAACATAAAAGCAAGAGGTATAAAATCAAAAGAAAGTGGGACAAAAGGGAGAGTAAGATAGATGATAGAGTAAAAGAAATAGTAGAGTGAGAGAGACAAGTCGCTTCAAAAAGAAGAAGAATAATATTTAAAGAGAGAATCTCTAACTGCATCAGCAACAAGAAAAGAGCCACCCACCAGGACTATTATTTGCATCCCGTGTCTGGTCTGGGGTTGGACAGATGGCCGCAAATCAAATGAACTGTTCGTCCCCTTACTACAGCTGGTATCGGGCTCGCTGGCCAGACCCGCAGGTGCTGCGCCGTTATCTCTTGGACTGGTACTTTCAGCTGGTTGAGTGATCGCTGCAAAGGACCCTGAACTCTTGCGACGGGTCACCTTCGCAGGCACCGTCGCCGTGCTGGTTTTCCTCGGCATAACTGCTGACTGTACCTATTCCTGCTAAAAGATCGTGCTTTATTCGGCGAAGCCGATCGCGGTACCTGCAGCGATCACCGAGGGCACAGGAAACGGATCGCGGGTTGGGGGAGGCTTTCGAGTCTCTTCCCCGGACCTGAAGTATGCAGCGCGTGCTTGAGTGGCTGGGACCGGATCTGAAGCCGCTGCACTTCGCCGAGTGGAGCGTAGAGTCGGGAACGAAATAAGCGCCGAAATAACAGGGAAATCGGAGATGTGAAATGTCTTGGAAACAATGCTTGGGCATATAGAGAAGTAAAAGCTCTCAAGAGAAAGGGAAAAGAGTGACGAGAGAAGAAGGGAAGGGAAGGCTGGTAACTGGTAACTGGTAACTGGTAACGCCCCGCGCCTTCTAGTTCTGGACCGACTTCAGCTCGCCAGCCAAGCGCTTTGAAGATCTGCATTAGCGAGCCCAGCCCCAATAATACGTAGCCCTACTATGTATATACATATGCACCAAACAGTGACAGAGCATGGCAATCCACAAGAGAATTCGGACAAGACAGGAGGTGCCTAAGGAAGAATATCTCACAGATACCTAACTTCCTAAATACAGCTAAACCGCATGCAAGAACATCCCGCGGGTCCAGACTGTGGACAAAGGGGCTGCCAACAGGGGGCCCGTGTGTGGCGGGTACCTAGGTAGCAGAAAAAGGACACGAGGGATGGAATATGATTGAGAACCGTCGAGGGGATAAACCGGTGGTAATAAAGCAAAAGAGGATTAAACGCCGTGGAGCCTGGATAAGAGGCTAGGGGTGAGTTCGTAAGATACATGGGTCGTTCCATTATTCCTTCCCAGACAATGGGCCCAGCCGGATGAAACCACAAGAACAAAGAACAACCTGTCCGAATACATGTGAAGCGGCCGCCCTAATTGGAATGTAACCTATAAAAAATCACCAGTAGAGTCCCGCCAGTCGAAACGCCAGTGTAAACCCGCTAAAGAAAACCAAACAACTTGAGTAGGCCAAGGGCCATATACAGAGTGAACCAATTTCGAACAAATGGGGATATCATTGGCATTAATGCGTGGGAGAGCCGCTGCGGTCGTGATTGCCGACTGCAGCATCGTAGCTGGGAATGGGGGGATGATCCTCGCGTGAAAGATCATGACTTGTCCTTGGACTTCCATCGGGGCTGGAGTACTCTGGCGGTGGGCCTTGCTCCAGGTCATCCGGATTAATCAAAGGAACCTGCTCAGGATCGCTATTAGCAATCCGGCTTGATCCTTCTCCAGCATCCTCGTGCGAGGGTATATGGGCAAGCGGAGCGAGGGAGATATCAGTCGGAGACCGAACAGGACCGGGGCTCGCGGATGGCGGTATTCGGATGGTCGAGTTTGTTTGTGCATAACTAGGATCTTGGTAATGCCGGTGTGAGTTATGGGCGGCGCTTTCTCGGCCCGACTCTAGTAGGATGCTGCCTTGTTCGCTTCCATATGGCGGAGGAGGTGCCAGGCTACCTGTCATCGGTGCTAGACCCCATTTTTTGACATTGGCTTCAATGAACACAAATCCCATCTGTCCGAAATTCACGTGCACAGTACAAGGTCCGTTGGCCCCGATCGTAGGGAAGAAATTTTGGGACTTTTGGCCATGAAGCACATCTTCCAGTTTCTTCCCGTTGCGCGTAAAAAATATTGTGCCTGAGCGAGGTCGGTAGCCCACGCCAACAACATCACCCTGTGTGAGCGGAGGCCCATATGGGAATGAGACGAATGGTTGATTGTACCTTCGGTAGCCAGTGGATTCGTACGAAACTGATGCCTTGTGGTATCCTAGAGAGAGTTAGACAAGGCCGTGAATCATGTCGCTTGCTCAAACCTACCAGGTAGCCTAAACAAAGGGTATGGTTTCGTAGACATGCCGATGCCGATAAGCGTGCTCTCTGGTTTGTCGTATATCTTCGCTTCCCAGTAATAGACGTCGTTCTGTTTGGGAACTGGTAGATTTGTTTGGACACTGCATATTGAATCGTAAAACTCAATCTCTGTTCGGCCTTCAACGAAACAATTGGCAATCTCGAGTTCTGGCTGAAACTCCCACGCCGATACTCCTTTTTCTTGTATTGCGAGAAACTGCGACAGCGAAATATCGGTTTGCATTGATTCTGGCGGATAGGCTTCTACGAATGCTGGAAGATATTAGTTAAGAAGCTAAAGTGCGTGTCATGATAAACTCACCTTTCGCTCTCAAATACTCTGATCGCGACAAGTCATCCATCACCTCCAAGGCATCGGCCTCTTCTCGCAAAAACGCCTGTTCATCGTCGAACTCGCCGGGCCGACCCATACGATCCAACAGAATCCTACCACGTTGCGTATATTTGAAGAAGAAGAAAGCGGCGAGAACCAACACTGCAACCGCTGCTGAGCCAAATGCAGATAATACACCGATCAAAATTCCCTTCCCCGTCGACGTCGATGGGTTGCCACTGGCGCTTATCCAACCGCCATTCGCCCGATCCCACGACATCGACGAAAAAGCACGTTCAGGACTTGATGCGACATGTTGCGGGTCGACTGGAGATGGGGTATCAACGGCGGTGGGAAAAATCGGAGGAATGGTCCTAATGGATGTTGCGAGGGTCGAGGGAGCATCCCAGATAGCACCGGGCGCCGATGCCTCAGATCCCCGCATCGTTCATTGACCGAGTAAGACCTTGCGTCGATAAGGCTTCAAGTGTATCAGAGGTGCGGATGTCGATACTCGCAAATACAATAGGCAATGCAAACAGGTCGGACTCGATGAAACGGAGGCGTGGATGTGGATGGGAGGAAATGACGATAGCAAGAGCAGGCTGGGAGGATGGATCGACACCCGATGGGCAAAGGCGGACCTGAGAGCGTCAGTGGCCGGAACTTGGCGGGGGCGATGTTAAAAATGGATCGCCAGCCGCCAACGACGTTTCCGGGCGCTGTTTTCAGAGGTTTGAGACTGATAGGAAGTATAATTAGCCCGCGTGGTCCTTTATATAACAATAAAGCGCCTGCAAGACAGGGAGGTTCTACAGAAGGGATTATGATGTGCGTACGACCCTTCACTCCTGTTTGGGAGGGTTACAGTACTATCAACTCAGCGACTCGGGCGGCGTACTAGCGCCCCGTTCCGGGAGCAGATCCATCAACCATCCATCCTCTTTGTTGTTATCCTTCACTCGGACCACTTTTGGGCCTCATCTTCTAGCCAACGTATATAACTTATATTCTGCGCCCTTAGGATGCGTGCGTCCGATCAGTCAGAAGCTGTGATATCTCCGGATGACACCTGCGACATTCGTATTACAGTGCTGACGGAGGAGTGCGACAAGTATCCAGGTACGCTTCAAACGCATACCCCTTTGCCCCTTTCATCATTCCCACGGACGCTATTCCCGACACTATATCCCCTGCTAACAAAGTTTGGGACAGCAAAACTGCACGCGCGCAGAGTGGCAGCAAAACTAGGGGCTAGTAATGGCCTTATTTATCTCGCAGGCAAGGCGACCCGAAACTGGGGCGACTCAGATCAACAACGCCCTTTCAGGCAAAGACGGTATTTTTACTACGTGAGCGGTGTGGATGAAGCAGACTGCCACTTGACATACGATATTCGCAGCGACGTCTTGATACTCTATGTTCCGAAAATCAGCCTGCGGGAAGCGATATATATGGGGCCGACGCTAAGCGTGGATGAGGCACAACAACGGTACGATATAGATTGCGCACGCTACTACGACACTATACAACGTGACTTGGCGGAATGGATCGATCGGTATAACAAAGATGCTCCAATCTACATTTTACACGACACCCAAGCACCCGATATCCCTCTAGACGACCTCAGATTGGACGAAACGTCACTGATGCCTGCGATGGATGCTGCGAGAGAGGTCAAGGACGAGTACGAGATCCGAATGATACGCGAAGCCAACAAGATTTCAGGACTAGCGCACCGAAAAGTTCTTGAGAATATACACCGCATGTCTAACGAAGGAGAGATAGAGGGTCTATTTTTGGACGTTTGTGTGTCGCATGGGGCCAAGAACCAGGCGTATGGCATAATTGCCGGATCAGGACCCAATGCAGCCGTTCTTCACTACATGAAGAACAACGAGCCTCTCAGAGGAAGGCAACTTGTCTGCATCGATGCAGGCGCAGAGTGGAACTGTTATGCTAGTGATGTCACTCGAACAATTCCTCTAGGACGAGATTGGCCCAGTGAGCATGCAAAAAGCATCTACGCCATCGTAGAGGAGATGCAGGAAGAGTGTATTAAACGTGTCAGGCAGGGATTACGATACAGGGAGCTGAACGAGCTTGCACATGTCATCGCTATCAAAGGACTGCAGAGACTTGATATTCTCAACGACGGAAGCGTCGATGAAATCCGCCAATCCGGAGCATCAGCGGTTTTCTTCCCTCATGGACTTGGCCATCATGTAGGACTGGAGGTCCATGATGTGTCGGCGCAGCCGATAACTGCTTCTGACCAGGCCGATGCGCGTCGCTATCGTGAGTTTGTACCGACAATGAGTACACCACTGCTCCAGGAAGGCATGGTGATTACTATTGAGCCAGGGATTTACTTCAACAAGCTTGCTTTGGAGAACGCTCGCACACTGTCGCTATCGAAGTACATCAATTTTGACAAGGCCGAGCAGTATCTTCCTGTTGGTGGTGTACGCATTGAAGACGACCTCTTGGTTACGCGCACGGGATATGAGAATTTGACCACTGCACCAAAAGGCCAGGAGATGCTGGAAATCATTCGCCGCTGTGGAAATTAACGGACTGATACCCCATTTGGGCAGATGTTTCATGTCGCGTTCTTGAATACTAATTCATTACTGGCCTGAAAATCTTATTTGGAGATCATAACGACTTGGTGCGGCACCATCTAGAATCCAGTTTTCAGCTACTATACCCAAGCATATAACGCCAGTGTCAACAACACCTTGACTGACTGATTGCAGGATTCTTGCAGAGCTTGAAGCTTTTAGTTTCAAGCTGTCACACCCAGCCACTTGTTAGCTGGAGCCTGAACTGTTACACACGTGGCGCGTACCTACAGGATGTCATACAGAAAAACAAAAGACATAGTACTCCATAATCAGGCCACTGATTTTTTTTGCTTGATAACGTCGCTTCCCGAAACCCAATCCCAAGTAGATATCCCTTAGAAAGCGAAATCAGAATTTTCCTCCCTTGCAGCCATTGAATCATCCCACTGTCGTCACCAGACCTCAACATGCGATGCGCTGCCAAGGAGGTATGCTTCCACATTGAGTAACTCGCATCATCGGCACCGGATCTTCCAGGAACTGCTCACGTTACAAAGAGCCGACTAAGTAGCTTAGCTGACTGACGTGAATAATCATTCTTCCGAAGCAGGAGCAGAGCGAAGTCAGCCGTCGAAAGATGACGAGCAGAGAACTCCCGAAGCCGAAGGCTCCGGAACCAACCCAACAAACTCCGAACGCAATTTTTCCAAGGGATGAGCCAATTTGGCACCATAGGAGGCCCGGATTTAGGCACGCCTGCAGTCTAGCCCCGATGCAAGGACAAAAGAACCTTCAGAAAGAAAGAAAAAAATGCAGGAGAGTGGGGACCCGGGAATCCGAGAATCGTGTGGATCTCTTTGTGAAGGGTTTTTTCCCTTGTGCTGCAAATTCCGATGGAGGAGCTTCCGTCACCTGATTGGCCTATAGTGAGTCACACCATATCAAGCAGTCATTCTGCTATCCGTCATCGTGTCATACCGGGAGGTCTATATATGGAGCTAGGTAGACTCTTTTCATTGAATCTGATCTTCTCTTTTCTTTCCCTACCTCATCTCGCCTTTCCATGGGGGTGATGGTCACTCCCCTCCTTGCTATCTAGGGTTCCTGGTTTGCTTTCATCCTAACGCTTTGTTTTGGTCTATCTATATTTCAACCACCTATACTCCTCCGGACCCTAGAGAGAAAGCGAGGGAAGGGAGGAACAAAATCCTCAAAAAAGAGACATAAAAGTTTTGCTTGCTCTTCATTCCTACCCACATAGAATGGGACAAAGACACAACCGACGACGCACACGCCCAAGATCTCGAAACCGCTCCGCCAATATACGTCCGACTCCTCTCGATACCTTCTCAATCCCAGCCGACCTGTGCGCTGCGCCTTGTCTATCCGATCTCGACTGCCTTGGAAATCGCCCCGCCTCGACCCGGCACTCTAGGGGGTTGTCATGGCAGGATTGTGAACACGCGCTGAAACCAGAGGTAGCCATGCTGGAGAACAAGCAGTATCGACTGTTTGGAGGCGAGCCCGGAGATGATGTAGGGCTCTGCTACCGCATGCTCGAGTACTTTGGCGGACTCGACTATATAGACCCGTGAGTATCCTCGAGGAGTCGTACCGTGAAACATATCCTGACCTCATCTCGCTGCAGTTTACATGACTTCAGGCCATTACCTGGGTGATTTTCGACCCGGATAAACCTGGCGGGCACCAACATCAGTTGTTTTGTCAGTGGTGGAATATACAACAAAAAAGAAGAATCTGAAAGACGGTTCGATAAACGACTGGATTTTGAGCGTCATACTTCGCTTTGAACGCTCTCCTCACGCTGAAATCTCTTCGCGACATACTGGGGATCATCAACCCCCAGCGGCACAAGCACCAGTATACACGGAAACCCCAAGTCACCGACTTGTAGCAATGAAGATTCTCCAGAATCGGATTGGTCTATTTAGACTTGGCCATGCGATACTTGGTTGGACGACAACATACCCTGGCAGCCGAAGGAGCACCCTTGACTGCGCTCGCTTGATAGGTTGAGTTCGCGCTGTGGCGCTTGAATTCCCTTTAATCGAGGTTCAGCTCAAGAGGGCTTGTCTGGCTGTGTACTCGGTACCATCGCAAGGTATGAGTCACCACGCCTGTGACCACGACTTAAGAGAAAAGGACGAAGAGCAAGGAGGAGATCGGTCTGATGAGCCACATCATATATGAGATACGTGATCATGTATAGACAACGGTTTTTTGTCCTTTCGGCAACAGTGCACTTTAGCGGTCGATGCGACTGAAGCTCAACACCGCTGGCCAGATTTTCTGCCACAGAAACCTGGCCATTTTGAATCGTTCGACATGAAAAATAGAATCAGAAGAACCCTTCACAAGTTGAACAAGCCATCGCTGTGAACGCGCAGGCCGCCATGTAGACTCGTAGGTAGAAACATGGAAGTGTTTACCACGCCTCTTAACCCGCAATGTGGTTCACCGCATGAGAAAAAGCCGGCTGCCAGCAAAATTGTCTACGAAAAGAAAGAAAAAAATCGCTACGAGTACAGCGCACGAAAAAAAGGTATCCGAGGAGCCCACACAGAAATAATGAGAAGTCAAAAAGGTATATCACGCCCCCTCCACAGCCAAAGCGCATGGGGATCTAATCTGACGAAAAGATACCCTAGCCCAGCCATAAATTGTGAGGGAAAAAGAAGGACGCAGATTGCTCTCCAGAGCCGGGAACGGAAGGAAACCCACAGAGAATATAAAATTCCTAGAAGAATAACCCTCAGCAAGCCGCCGTAGCGGAGCTCCAGTTGATTTACATGGTATGTAAACCTCTACTGATGATGAGGAAAGAAAAGAAAAAGCTGAGGAAGAGGCGAGGGAAAGTTGCGCTTTTGTAGTCCGCGTTGACGGGCTAGGCTAGTGTCGATCTGGCTTAGCGCTGATTAGGCTCCGGCTGCTTGAGTTTTTCCGCCTTCGCGCTTTACTACTCTGGGACTGAACGAGGGCTTGGGGCTTTAATCACGTGCTATTTGGGCGGTGGCAGAATATCCAGGAAGGACAAAATCACATGTTGATGGCTGAAGGCTAAACTGAATCCAGTTAGCAGGCCTCGTATTGACTTTCCCTCATTGAGCGATTTGACTATCGAGGGCAAAGGTGGCAGCGCAGTTCCCCCATGATGCAGCCATGCCACGCACGCGCACACGAGCTGTATCCTGATAAGTGATGTCTTCCCTGGTCCCCCGGTCTCGGAGAATTAAGTTCTCACCCACATAGCTTGTCCCGCGGGGGGAGGGCCTGTGACGAGGATTCATGAGATGGAGATGAGCTCGAATGAAGAGGGGCGTTCCTGCCTCTCCAATCACAGGCAGGCAGGCACGAGACCACCACACCGTTAAGGCCAGGCTTGACGACATCGTCTCCTCTTTCTCTGGCCTCCCCCCTTCTTTCAAGACCACTCGCATACCCTCTCTGCTCTTTTTCTTTTTCTCACCCCTTTTTCGCTTCAACCTTCTTACTACGGAGCGAACCCCCATCTTGACTGTTGGCACTCGAGCATCAATTGCCGGTCGATTTGTGCTCGTCGAGAATTTCCGGGTGCCTACTGTATTTTGCCTCCCAGTACCTGACCCAGGATTACCTACCGTGGTACATAATAGTAAGTGATCATGGTTTCCAAGTTGCCTAATTTTTGTCTTGCAGTCTGGTTGCCTCGACATAAAACACTGACTGTGTTCTAGAATTTTAGGAATATATCTGGCGGTTTCGCCCCTTCTTCCTCCGTATTTTCATTTCTCTGCGATAGACAAAATGGGCTCAATAAACGGATCGGCCGAGGTGCTTGCGCCTACTCCTCGATACATCGCCAAATCATACAACCATGCGGACTCGCAGGCCTCTGCGCTGAGGCTTGTGTTGACGTTGAACCCTCACTGGGAGGGCGGCGACAATAAAATTGAGTTTGTGCGATTCACGGATGGAATCACTAATACTGTACGTGATCGCCCTCCAGGAAGCGACAATATCGGCGGGCTAATCTTCGGCAGCTCTTCAAAGCTATAAACCGCAAGCCAGGTTTGACAGAGGAGGAAATAGACAAGGACGCAGTACTGATGAGAGCGTACGGTAATCATACAGAAATCCTCATAGACCGCGAAAGTATGCGAACCGCACATCAACCCCCTCCTGCCCAATGCGACATGTGCTAAGTAGAACTGGTCCATCTACAGGAGAAACGAACTCGCATGCTCTTCTCGCTAGATATGGCTTAGCCCCTCCCCTCCTGGCTCGCTTTAAAAACGGTCTGCTCTACCGGTTCATTCGTGGTCGCCCGGCTACCCATCAGGATCTGGTTACAGAGGGCGTTTGGCGTGGAGTTGCCGGCCGACTTGGGGAGTGGCATGCCATTCTTCCCATCAAGGCCGCCGAGACATTGTCTGCATCAAACCAGAAGACATCGCTGCTAGATTCTGTAGAAGTGTCTGCAGACGGCCAATCTGTCAAGACAGACGACCTACAAGTGATTCAGCCCCGCCAGCCGGGAGCCAATCTGTGGACGGTGCTCCAGAAATGGATCCTTGCCCTGCCGACAGGCACTGAAGCGCAGCGCCAGAGGCGTCGGAGTCTGCAGACGGAGCTCGAGCGCGTCGTTCGCGAGTTTGATAATGGGAAGGGACTAGGCGAGCATGGGGCAAGTCCTCTAAAACCATCAGCCGAACGGAAACGGATACTAATGGAGTACAGCTGGTATTCGCTCATTGCGATCTCCTCTCTGCAAATGTCATCATCCTCCCGCGCGAAGGCGCCGTCGCCGCCGCCGACGAACCCGAAACGGTCAACTTTATCGACTATGAATACGCCACACCATCCCCTGCCGCATTCGATATCGCAAACCACTTTGCCGAATGGGGTGGTTTCGACTGCGATTACAACATGATGCCGACGAAGTCGGTCCGCCGGCAATTCCTCAAGGAATACGTCCGCAGCTACGGCAAGCACCAGGGAATTCCAGAGTCATCCCAAGCAGAGATTGTGGACCAGTTGTGCGACGAAGTAGACCGATACCGCGGATTGCCTGGATTATACTGGTGCGTCAAGATATACCGAATAAGATTGTGGGGTATGCTAACTAGGGACACAGGGGAATCTGGGCATTGATCCAGGCACAAATCTCTCAGATTGACTTTGACTATGCCTCATACGCGGAAACGCGACTGGGTGAGTATTTTGCCTGGCGGGCAGAGACGGATGGGACCCGAGGAGACGGGGAACTACCCCTACGCGAGCGACGATGGTCGCAGGAGGTTTAGGACGCAGGCAATAGACTGGGTTGGATATTCAACAAAACCCTTACTGCATATGTATAACGAACGGCTCTTCAACAACATGCAAGCATGTGTCTACTTAATTTAATTGATACACGTTATACCATTAACCGGGTTTCTAAACCAGGGTTCTTTGACCAAATATTATATAAACAGACTACAACCGATGCTGGACAGCAACTTCTTCTACCGGCATCGTCACCCTCTTGCTCTCAGCAGACACGACCGGGGCAGGAACATCAACTCCCAACCCCAACGCCGCAACAACCTTCCTCCAACTCTCCATGCCCCTCTCCGCATGCTCCCCAGGTACCCGCGGATCCTTATCCGCACACGTCCTCGAGAACAACTCCAGCGACACCCACCCGGTGAAACCAATGTCAAAAAACGCTTCTGCAATCCTCAACACAGGCAGATACCCGCCACGGTCCTCCTCGCACGGGAACAATCTCGCATTCCGCGACCAGTTCATCCGTGTTGGCTGGCCGGCCACATGGAACGGATGCATAGAGTCCAGAGGCGCGGATAGCCTCTCGCCGTCAACAAGCTGGATGTAGAAGATCTTGCTTATATCAAGCTCGCCGGAGCGTACCGAGTCTCGCAGTAACTGCAGGGACTTGGTGAGGTCCGCGTCCGCGGTTGCAGTCTTCCCAGAGGGATGCGCAGGGTCTGCATAGATACGGCCAGCCAGGTTGAACGTGTCGAGACACAAGCCGAAATTGGGTCTGTCGACGGCCCGGACAACGGCCCAGGCTGCTTCCCAGGTATCGATGTGCGTAGACCAGCAGAGGGCCTCGTAGACGAAGCGGAAGCCCTGCTTGGCGCCGATGTCAGCGATGGTCTGGAGGTCCGAGACGATGAGGTTGAAGTCGCCTGATGTGCGCGGTTTCCCTGTTTCAGGGTCCGCGGGGAGGAAGTTTGCGGGGATTTGGATGAGGTCTGTGTTTAGGATGCGGGCGAGCTCGAACCAGAGGGGGAGCTTCTGGGTGAGGAGTGAGGAGGTCTGCTTGCGGTCTAGGAGCCCTTCGTAGAAACCAAAAGGTTGTAGGCAGATGACGGTGAGGTTGAGGGATTTGCAGACGGAGGAGATGTGTGTGGCGGCTTTGAGGAGGGAGTTTTGGAAGCGGAGTTGAGCAAAGTGCGTGAGGTCGTCGATGAAGAGCTCGATCCCCTCGAAGCCCTGCTGGGCGGCTACGCGGAGCTTGTCGTCTAGTGGATGTAGGCCGGGACGGCCAAGGGACATGGTTGGGATACCGATTTTGTAGGCCATTTTGTCTTTGGATAATGATATGGTGGTGGGAGAGGAAGAGTGAAGGAGAGGGTGAGG